>CM073771.1:42759223-42991937 GCA_037158775.1 Hetaerina titia
TTTAATTTTAAGAATTTTAATTACGACTATGCGGTAATTTTTAATCCCTTCGGTTTTGCAGTCAACACAACGTAATAGAGAATCTTAACTTGAGATACCATGCGTGAAATGTCGTTACGGCATGGGGTTTTCAAGGTAGCCCTAAACCCGTGCTTCCACTGTGCATTTGTATTTTTGCTTAATTTATTCCAGAGAATAATCATGCATCCTACTGTTCAAATTGATATTTAGCAAAGGCTTTTTATTTCACGCTGTAACTACATAAGCGAAGCCGTGAAGTAAAAAGAAAAATATCTTTCCGAATCTCTCAGTTCACACCAAGGTTTTTTTGAGTAAGGATAGCATAGCAAAGCAAAAGTGTGTATATACGGTCGCTGAAATTAAATTCAATCCCCTGCGAAAGGTCGCATTGAGACGTCTTGGGAGAATGCAGAAAATTCAATCTGCCTCTGTGTAAATTAGGTTCCAGTGTCGTCAACAAAAGAGAGTAGAAGTAGGGAAATAAAATCACTGAAAAGTACAGTTATTTTTATCAAAATAATTGAAATGTTTTAAATTAAAATACTATAACTGTTCACAGGTGATTTTAAGTTAAGTAAAAGCAATGCCCTCAGATCTATCAGCTCAAGTAGTAATAGAACCTGGAGTAAAAGGATATTGAATTAAAATTTCATTCCTGGTGGAGATGTCCCTGCGGTCAGTTTCGGCCTGGTTAGGAATGATAAGGTTAATTCAATGCAATGAATTCCTGCAGATTCGCGGTGTTATGGATATCATGGAAAACCCGCAGTTACTTTCGACGTATGCTCCTACGCTATGAGTACTTAAGAGAAATATCCCCCTTCTAAAAACTTAAGTTAACTGTACGTAATCATGCTTCTTAAAAATAATTGGCGCTAAATTATTAATAACCTAACATATCCCCTTATTTTAAGAAACTGCCATAGCGTACGATTTCTTTCAGCATGGCTAAAACTTCAACAGACACTCTGCTACTAATCGCACATACCGAGTAAAGCGTAAGCAATTTACGATGATCGTAACACCAGAGAAAAGGTGGAAAGGGGGAAGTATGGAGGAACGTTTTAATTGAATCACGTCAAACATTGCGTCATTAATACGAAGAAGCATGTAGAAATGAAGAGATAATCGAGAAACGGGCAAAAAAAGTTGCTTTAGAGCAATTACACGAATGTGATGATAAAATTCTGCCACGAAATAATTGATGACACTGACATAAAAATTTGAAATTGCTATATTACTTAGCAAAATAAATAACGATTTAATCTTTAACATTTTCTTGATTTACCGTTTTCCAAAGGGTACACATTTTAACGGTCATAATCTAATGTGTTTGATTCGTGTTGTAATTAAAATTAACGCTCTCTAATCAGGTATCAGATAAAATATGTGGTGGATCATTTGTGTAATGAAATATCGTTAAATATATGCTAACTTTATGGTTGAATTTCTTTATTTATCGCACAGCGAATGTAGCTCTGTACATAATAAGAAATATAATGGCATGATATTTTTGCTCTTTTATTTTTTTTTCATTGTTTACAGGGAAATGGGCCCAATGCAACAAGTTAACTGAAATCAAAATCTGATCTAAATCCCAAAACCAAAATTTTTATATGCGGACTTTGGTGTGCTTATGAGATTATATAAGCAGGAAATAATAGAAGAGAGGAAAATTTTAATAGACTATAAAAGTCACAAACCCAACTTCATGATAATCTGACTATAAAGACTGTATACCATAAGTAGAAGAGGAAAAAATATGTAAAAAGCCTCCTCACACATCTGTAATTTGCGTCTCAGGCAGGAAGGTAGAGCCTACGTAGTGTGATGAGCATAAGATACAAGATTACAGTTCTTTTAAAATAATGATTCATTCGCGGGTATGTCAAGCGAATCTTTTCGCTCAAAGTAAGAAGGATAGTAAAAATAACATTTATTTTTTTATATTTGCGTGATGTTTGAAGCCTATGCAATATATTTTGTCTAGTTTGCAGTAATTCGCTAGCTAGCAACATCTACGTTTTAAAGGTGAATATTTCTCATTGATGTATTCAAATTTTCATTTGCTTCATCTATTAAAACTTTATATAGGCATATAAAATTCTGTATGGTATGATAAAAAGAGTTTTTAAATTTCACTTTCCCCCAGATTATAATCTCGTTACATCTTCGGAGATGTGGAAGTGCATACAGATAGTCTCTTAGCTCCAGCATATTTAAACATTTTGGAAAGGTATCGCGAAAGATTATATGGATGAAATTGATAAATAGCTGATAGATTATACGAGATAAAAGTTCCGACCGAACATTTTCATATGAAAGCTCTGTGGGCTTCTCTCGGTGATTTTTTATTATCCGATATTTAAATTGAGTCCAAAAATGTCTATTCCACTCCAATTCTCTCGAGAGAGTATGTCAGCGTCCACTGGGGTAGCTGACGTCCACAGACTTAATACCCACCAGCAATTAACTACGCTCAACTAACTATACCAATTCACTTGACCGTCCGTGACTCAAACCTCAGTCTTGGTCTTACCAATTGAGCGGTCGCTTTTTCCATTATTGAACATAAAGTACTCATTTACTTACGTTCTGTCTTATAAACGAATGCGGCAGAGTTCATCAATAGGAGCTAAAGTCATTCTTTGGGACGAACAATTATGTTATATTAATATATCTTTTTGCAGGAATTAGGATTTGATTGAAAATAAACCATTACTGTATCTTTGCAAAACTGTATGGTCAAGATTTCCTGTTCCAGTACCGACAGTGTACTCTGAGAACCCCCTTAAACGGCTTTTACTAAGGGAAAATATAGAATTTGACTGTGCAACCGAGTGGCCTAATGTCCTCGTTCTTTGAATAGTGGCCTAATTCTCTCGTTAATACCATTCCCCAGCTACCAAACTAAGAACAAGTTGAGCAGTTAAGTTTCTTAATTACCAAACTAATATTTGAATTACTTCATTTCATGGGGTTATCCCCCTTCCTCTTTTCCTTCATTCCATTTTATCGCTCTTATTTGCATTCCATTTCACTTCCCTATACATTTGCATTGGCTTTCCAACTTGTTCGATCATCTTGCCGATGGAAAATAAATATATCAATTAATTTTCACAATTGTTTTTCGGAGTTGGATTGTATATTGTATTGCACCATAGCTGTCTTCTAGAACTGAACCAGCTAGGGCGGAAATAGTTACTAGGGAAGCAGATCAGTTCAAACCTAGTGTAGTTTCTAAAATTAAAGAATGAATCTTGCTGAAAAGGCTTGATATCTCTAACATGATATCCAAAATCCTAATCTTCTGCGTAATTTATATATAAATTCGGCGGAGGTATTTGAGCTTTTAAGGTATTTAAATGCCTGAGGCCACATTGCATGGTGGCCACTACACACTACAATTCATTTTAGGGAGATTACATTAAAATTCCTAGTCCGACGTGAGATCAGAATCAACGACCTTTGGGTTATCCGGCGAGGACATACTCCAGCAGAACCATCCTTGCGCCATTTCACCTTTTACTAAGACAAATTTACTCGTATCACTTCATCCAGATAAATGCAGACTTATCAATGAACCGGTAATTGAATTTGTGGTCTCCCATAGTTGCGTCACACTCATTTCTTGAGCAAACTTTACAGATACTTATTGAGGTGAGGATTTAGGGTTATAAAGAAGCACATCTCATCATCCGAAATGTTAAATTTAAATCCACACATTAAGGAAAAAAGGGGAAAGCATCCCTCTTTGAAGTGGAGGTGACCGGGTGATGGGGAGACAAGGGATAAAGTGGATAAAATGGTAGGTCCTATTATTATAAAGAAAATTACCGTTCAGGGATAGCAAAGGGTTTACAGATGGACCTTCGACCAATTTTGAAACGGCCGTATATTAATATGCTAACTGTGGAAATATTAATTTAGTTAAGGTCGTGGTTCTCTCTTTTCAGTTGCTAATTAATGCACCATATTCTTTCTAAAGATAAAATGTCAACAAAACAATTTCATAGAAACTTGAACTTAATAGTAGATTTAAAAATAGCACTTGATGGAAAATTTATCATTCCCTCGTGATGACTACCTCAGGGATATGTATAAAATGAACATGTGCTATCAGGCAATATCTTCTGATTTCGTCATGACATCATTAGACCCAGTATTTTTTTACCTTATAAATAAAATACATCTACGTCATAGGACGATTCGCTCCTAAATGTCTGATGTACTTAACACATTAAGGTGAGCAAGTACTTATAAAAATGTTGAGATAGCTTATCTGGAACAATATAAGGAATCTATTGCTCGCCGACACCACCGTTGTCAATAGACCGCCCAAGAGCAATGGGTTTCCTAGCAATGAGGCATCTCGTCCTTTTCTCTCAGCTGCTGGCGTTTCTGCTGGTGACTCATGCCCTCCCTTCTAGATCGCTGCCAAGGGGGTCACCGAGAGAGCGTTGTGATACCTCCCAGTGCCAATTACCAGCATGCCGCTGTTCCGGTACTGACATTCCGGGTGGTCTCGATCCTAAGTCCGTGCCACAGGTAGTATAAATTGCTTTAACAAGTCTTTCCATCATATATTAGTGGAATGACTAATCCTAAAATTAAATATAACTATAAAAATTGCAGCCACTCTTAAACAAATAACAGTTTATAGACATACAAATAGTGTTAATGTTAATAAACAGACAAATAGTGATACATTTTAGTGTTTAGACTGAGTAGCCGCCTCTGAACTTCAAGTGGAGGTAATGAATAGAAGTGGTAGAAAAAATAAGTCAAATTTGGATCTATTCCAAATATGTCATGGAATTAATGAAAAACCATGGAAAAAGACTGTCGCATAACGCATTTGGCTCTGTTTAGTGATATGTTTGAGAGCAATTGCATTTATGAAAGTCAAAAATAAATCGAGATTCAATTCATTCACGCGGGGTTATGGTATTATAACCAAGCAAAAAACTGAGAAGGTAGAAGATCAAATGTCATGTTAGTCATTAATAAGTGAAATTTTATATCCAAAATTGATAGAAACATTGTGTGCAATCGCGTATGCGTAACAATACCAGACTAATAGTAAAAACCGCATCGTAAGGCTTCGAGAAACATCAAAATTAGGGCACTAGGAGGCTTGAAGCTATAGGATGGATGCATAACTCGTTGGGGATTTTCACACTTTAAATTTCTTGGCAAAGGTCTCAATCCTTTAACATGCAAATCTTCAAAGGTACTTCCTTCCTCTCGAATTGAGCCTCACGAGTTCTTATATCTTAAAGGAAAAGATGCACACAGCATGCAAGATTACAATTCTCAGTATAACAACTTCATGTATTTAAAATAATTTTACTACGAACATTATCTTTGTAAAATTTGACTTGAAAATGTTCATCACACATTTGCAGACCGCTTAAATGCCACAAATTATAAAACTTAGAAGAAAGCTTCCCAGCTGGTAAAAATATATATTTTTCCGAATGGCAATGTAAGATATACTATATATTTTTCTAACCATGTGCTTTATTTTCCCATTTAAATCGGATATTAGATGGTTCTACTGACGTATGACGACGCAATCACAAAACTGTTGTACGAAGATTACTACAAAAATGTATTATTCGACCGAAAGAACCCAGACAACTGCAACATTTCCACCACCTTCTTCACTACACATGAATATAACGACTATGGAAGAACGAATTGGCTTTATCGTCAAGGGCACGAAATTGCATTGCACAGCATTACGTAAGTAATACTTATTCGATTTTGGTCAAACCTTATGTTTTAAGATTTTGTGGATATATTTGGTAGGCATTGTTATCAATTACATGAATCTAAATAGTGTTCTATACTAGAGCATGAGATATGACATTACCATGATAATTGACATGCCTTTAAAAGTCTTAGTGAAATATTTGATTACATTAATGATAAACATAGAAAATATTTGGAAAATCGGAAAATAAATGGTCACGAAAGTTCAAAACGAGAATCCAGTAAATAGAAACCTCAAGCCTATGACAATATGAAAATCTGTTCCTTACAAGGCTATGGATAATGTCCATACAATATTTTTTCTCCAATTTTCGCAGCGAAAAAGCATAGATAAAACCTTTCATGTGTCGCTACTTCAACGCCACAATTCATGTTTAGTAGTATAATTTCTATTCTTACATTATAAACAAGGCAATTTCTCTCAGAAGCTCACGAAAAAATCTGTGCTAGAGAATAACATTTATATGCACATATCTAAGTCTCTCAATGTGCCGTGTAGTTACAATAGCTCTTTCCACTTTTATCTTCCTTAGACACCAAACAGGGCTTGATTATTGGAAGGATGCTACAGTAGAAACCCTGAAAAACGAATTTATTGGTCAAAGGGAAATACTCAACACGTTTTCTTTGATCCCAATTGAAGCGATGAAAGGGACTCGTGCTCCATTTCTTCAAATGGCCGGGGATAACACTTATCAGATGTTAACCGAAAATAATCTGGATTGGGACTGCTCATGGCCGACGAACCAATTCACTGATCCTCCAATGTGGCCTTATACTCTGGATTACACGTCAAACCAGGTATGCAATAAACTTTTAAAATTTTTGTCAATGAAATGTCCAATATCCTACATATTACATACTATTTCTTGGCGACGCCAGCTGATAAAAGTTTCTTTAATAACACCCTACATATATCTACTCCACAGCGCACTGTAACCTAATAATTTTTCAACGAGTAATAAATATTCGATTTATTCACAGGAATGTCCGATCCCACCCTGTCCAGAATCTGCATTTCCTGGTAAGTGGGTTGTTCCAATGGTTGACTGGTCGAGTGATGACGGCATTCCCTGTTCAATGGTCGATACTTGCCCCATGTAAGTCTACCGCTACTTTTTATCGTTTCTGAAAATACATTTATTCTAAGTGGTCTCTCGTTTCAGGTTCGCTAATGCATAGTTCATTTTTGTCACAGAACATTCTATTTAAGAAAATTCTAAATTGAAATTTACATTTTACTAATCAATCTTCAAAATTTATTCAAAAGAATAACAGAACCAGATCAGCTCCTTAATTTCATCAAAGAGAATTTCCACCGGCATTACGACAGCAATCGCGCTCCCTTCCCGTTTTTTATCCATGCCGCTTGGTTTGCTGCAGTGCCCATGAGATTTGACGTCTATAAGCAGTAAGTAAATTATTAAACCTATTTTTATCTTTTAAACAAATGAAGTGAAAGTTAAGGTAGACTCCACGCTAAGAGATACCAATCTCGCAGTCAATGACTACCAACTAAAAAACAAGGCAGTCTATTATATAATGACTTCACTTTGTGGATATCCGTATTTGTTAAAAAGAAAGATACACATTGTTAGTGATTCCCCACACAATTCTATATTTCTCATTTCGGCGTCGACTTTTGAACTTCATTTTCAAGAAAATGCCGCGATTTCTTTTCAAAGCAATATCAACAAAACACATACACGTGGATAATTATTAAGTTGATTAATTTCAAATGAACCCTGCTGTGATTAGATGTATGTGACACCGTAGAATGTGTTAAATGTTGGCCTATTTAATGAATTAAAAGTTGGGCTTTTTTCTTTAACCTTCATCGCCGGTCAAAAAATTATTATTTAAGTATTTCAATAGAGATGTAACAAATTAATTTGTTGCATCGTTTGAATTGCAGTAGGACTTAAATTGACTAGTTGAAGAAGTTTCGACTTAAAATAAATTCCACTCCTTATTTCAGATTTTTGGATTATTTGGCGACCCTTCCAGATGTTTATATGGTTTCCATTTCTCAAATGCTGGAGTGGGTGAAGAGTCCCACACCCATTTCGACACTGAAAGAACTTTGGACATGCTGGGAAATTCCGGAAGAGAATTGCAAAAAACCAAGAAATTGTGAACTCATAAGGCAGGACAATGGGGAGACTCGTTACATGTCTTCCTGCGTCACCTGCCCTGACGTGTACCCATGGCTGAATAATACATCAGGAACGAAAGCGTGATGAATGCAGCAAAAAACAGGGAAAATCTATGCTATGAAAATCAATGCCTTTCGTAGGCGAGAATAAGTAAACGTTTGAATAATGATCTTGCCTAATAATTACTTTTGACGTGTAATTTTCTATTAAAATATTTTAATGAACAATTTTACAATCTTTTTTTTGTTCTTTATAGTTTTGTCTATTGTTAATTTGCATTACATGCTCATTGATAATGTTAGACGAACGAGAAGAGGAAGGAAGTCGATAGACTTCTTGGATGTTATGCTGGAGGAAAGTATGGGGAACTCGATAAAAATAATGTAAGAGTTTCCGCTGGAAAAGACAACATGATACGCAATACTTAGTTGTCAAGGACTCTACAAAAAATAAATTTAATCGGTAGACTAACTGTAATGATGAATTCAAAATTATTTGATCCATCCCAGCCGGTATTTTTCCTGCTTAGTAATACTTTTAGTTCGTGAATGGGGTAAGATTATGCATTATGCATCCACAGTGCTGAAGGAAATGGTCGCGGAACTTAGGAGTTAGTAATTCTGGCAGTAAAAGCTCCTGAAAAAAGAAAGCACTACGGTCCTAAGATAATGGCTTACCACTAGGAACTTTTTGCACTTAATAAAACTGTTTCTTCCCTATGATTAGTCTGTCCTTCCCCGCGTCGTCAATACGAGGGTTCTTCGATAAAATATATCATATTTTTAATTTGAATTATTTATTGTGAACATTTTTAATAAAAAGTTAAATTATTTCCTTAGTGAGTATTTGTGTGGAAACGTCCCACGAGGAAAAACAAAATACAGGTGCGCAGAGCGCGCGAAATTGCATTTAAGAAAAATTTCGAGTTACAAAAGAATCAGTAGTTTAGTAGTGGTAGTAGGTAGTAGTAGTGGTAGTAGGTAGTAGTAGTGGTAGTAGGTAGTTTAGCATCAGTAGTAGTAGTAGATTAGGTAGTGGTTAATGGAGAACCGTAGTCCACCAATTCTTCAGCATTCGGGTTGATAAACTAATGAAAAACTTAACATTTATTTCGTGACTAAAACTTCGCTTAGGACAAAGCATAAAAAACTAAGTGTAATACTGTTCGTTTATTTTATTCAATTTTTGAAATCATAATTTCTTTTTTTATGAAGTATATATTCATATAATGGCATGAACTTTCTCTGAGTCAGATCATTCTTTCACGCCGATTACCACTTCAACTTTTAAACGATCACACTTCAACGCTGGGCATCTCCTTTGGGGTTATCTATCCACGGATACTGAGGAGGACACGGAACGCACGATTCCATATATCGCTCCTCGCAGATGTCCTCCCGGGTCAAATGGCATTCAATCGGCTGGCAAGCATCCTCCGGAACCTGCCAACACTTCCAAAAGTCACCCATATTCGATAACGGAGTCGGATTTTGGATCCACTCCAGCACTTGCGAAATTGTCACTATGTAAACGTCCTCTAGGCTTCCCAAATAGTCCAAGAACCTTTAATAGGAGGAAAGTGGGAGGATTAATTGCGGGATTATGCCTTAGTAGTACTAAATTGATTTTTGTAAAATGATAACGAACAAATACAGAGTTAATTTATTAACTAAATTATAATTGAGCTCCTCCTCAGACTTGACTTGGTGGAGGCTGTGGATTTCGATATTTTCTTAAATTCACTTCCACTCATCTACTGACAAATTTATGGCATGATTATTTCATCATAAACTGAAATTTTCGGCTATATACTCGAGGAAGAATGGAGGAACAAATTTTCTAAATGCATTGACGAATAATTTGAATAAAAAGCGAACGTAATGGCTCTAGTAGCAATTAATCAGCGAAATAACAGTTTATACTTAGTTATTGTTTCCAGATTTTTCTCGGAAAGCATAAATTTGTCAAATTTATGCTTGACATAATAAATGCCATCTTAGTCACGATTTCTTACAGATTATTTTATCTTCACCGAATCCAGGATCTGAATTCTGACCTTGACACAATACGATGAGCATAAATTAGAGAGTTTTGAGATGTGGATGAGGAGAAGAACGGAGAAAAGAGTTGGTCATGTAGGAACTTAGAGGACAAAATTTCAAACAGGGTAGGCGAAGAGAAGACGTTTCTCGGGGGAATCTGAAAATGACAAAAAAAGTGGGTGGAGAACATATGGTAAGGTAGTGGGATGGTGAAGGCTGTAAAAGCGGGGAGAATTTTGCGTAAGTAGCGTGGAGGAAGGATTAGAATTAGCTTTTTAGACAGCATGAAGGCAGGCAGAAGTTACGCAGAAATGAAAACTGGAATTATGTGCGGCAAGTAAATTTAAGTTCTCGTGAAAATTAGAAGATAATAGAAGTTAACCTATAAGGTAAATAACTTATGTTTCATCCGTAGAATACCTTGAATAAATCAATGAACCCATACTTAAACCAGTACATTAGACATTTAGGCCCTTACTTGTTATAAGCATCAAATCTCATGGGAAGGGCCGAGAACCAGCCAGCGTGGAGAAAGTAGGGGAACGGAGCCCTGTTTCCATCGTAGTGGCGATGGAAGTTCTCCTTCATGAACTCTACAAGCTTGTCCTCATCGTCGATGCTGGTGGAGAGTCCAATGAGATTAAATATTAACGTCTTATTTCAATTACATTCCTTCGTAGCTGCATCTGCTTAGAGGAAGAAAAAGTTATTTCTCTCTATAGATTATAGTTCTGTCTATACCATCTTACAGTTCTCTTGTTGCCACATTGATAACACAGGCCTACAACAAAACTTTTTTTGGTACCGGGAATCTTTGTGATGATTCCAACTATATTTGTAGAGGTGAATCCAAATATGAAATCCGTTTTTATTTAACAGCTCTACTTTTTTGGATATGGCACATCTTACGATTAGTTGTTTTAATATTTGATATATTCCGGAAAATAATTTTCAAAGTTAAATAAATCTATAAGTATACTAATTCATAACCACTCTGCGGTGTTCCTTTTATTTTCAATAAACTGTCAATAAGTTTTATGTATATTTCTATATTGTAGGCCAATGAGATAATTATTAATATAATATTCCCATATCATCATGTAGAAGATTTTTTTACGTAAGTAACAACATATCTATATCTTGAAAACTATAGCTGATAGGAAAAAACTAGTGTCATAATTGGATTCAGCACCCCAATTGTTCTTTAAATCAGCATTAAAAGCTCCGGCACCAAAACTACTGTTGGCCTGTGTTAATAATATAATATTCCCATATCATCATGTAGAAGATTTTTTTACGTAAGTAACAACATATCTATATCTTGAAAACTATAGCTGATAGGAAAAAACTAGTGTCATAATTGGATTCAGCACCCCAATTGTTCTTTAAATCAACATTAAAAGCTCCGGCACCATAAACACTGTTGCCTGTGTAATATACATTTTAGTGAAGCATCACATGTTATGTGCTATTATGAATTGATAAATGGTACAACAAGTCAAACGCAAAATCGGGATGGAATGAATGGAAACAAAATATACGAGGATAACTCGTATTACTCGTATGTGATGTAGAAGCACTCACAAGATCAATATAACGTTTGGACGGCCCAATAGAACACAAAAATATGCATAGAGAACACGTAAAAGGACACTCACATTTCAGAAAGTTTAACCTTGCGGCCTTCTCTGGGGCATTCTTCAGGTCAGGCTGGAAGGTTTCGGGTGGAAGGAATTCGAGGGCTGGGGATGGGGAGGCGCAGGGTATGCTGGGAAAGGATCTAGCGGTGATGGTTGATCCTGGGAATTTCAAAAGATCGGAATGCCTATATGTACGCCGATTCGCGAGTTCACACCTCTATATTGGTGGCTGAATCGAGTAGGGATTCTAGGATGGTTATGGGGAAACACTGGTCGAAGGAAAGGTGTGGGAATTTGTCAGTGAAAGGATAGAAAGAGAAGAGAGTGAGGCAGAATTACAGAAGTAACGGTGATTGTTCATGCGGATGGATAAGGGGGTAATGCACTCGCCTGTGTAAAATGAAGAGCATTGATTGCCTTTCAAAAAATAGAGGCGAGAGAAATAACATTTTTGGAGAGGCAATTAGCGCGAGAACGAGGTGGGGAGGCTATCATGGCGGGTTGTGGGGAGCAGACCTGATAAGCGGCCATGTTTTACATCGAAGGCGGTTGCAAGCAGAGACAAGATGAGGAAATTTGTCATTGCACCATTTTACCTTACAACCATGGTATTTTTCAGACAGGTAATTCCTCCTATGATTTGAAAATAACCAAAATACGTAAACTTGACTCATCGATTAGCTTACTATGTACAGGCGTCAACCATGGAGCAGTGAATGGACTCTTGGTCCATCCAGTCCACATTCGGAATCTCCCAAATTCCTGGGTATGTTAACTGGGGGCATGGTGGAATTGGACAGTCCTGCAAGAATAATTGGAACATGGAGCATTGGATGCATTGGAGCATTTGTAGGAAATAATATTATTTTATTTGAAATGTAAAAATAAATTTAACCCTAAACGAACTAAATATAATATAAGACAAGATGCTTGAATCGGTATGAACGAATGTAACTAATTACTTTTTTCTTTATTCACCTGTTTTCCAATAATCAATTTCCATGGTATACAATTTTGAAAAATAGTCTTATTATTAGTATTTATTGCATTTAATAGTGTTCACGCTGTGACTAAAATTTAAAAGCAGCACTTTTTTCTAAAATCACCCCATATTATGCAAATCTGAGCTCCTTTCTCTAAGAATCTCTCAAAAATGCATTATACCTGTGAGAAAGATGATTTTTCCTCATACCTTTCCCGGGGCAGCTGATGAATATGACTGATTCTAGACAGTCACAGATACGCGTCTTTGCCGAGTGCAAATGAAAAACTATAAAAGGCAAAGAAGCGACCAGTGATAATTCATAACTTCCAAAAAATTATTTTAATTGTCCATCATGGCTCTGTTGACGGTTCTATCAATAAATCTCATAAATTGAATTTTAAGAGATTACATTTTTCAGATCATTCCGCAATTAGATAACAGTATGCTAACTTAAAGAAGTGTAAGTTAAAAATAAATCACAGCCAAGTTTTACAGACTGAGTCAATATTTCATAAAAGTTACTCTTTTAGATTCGTATTTAATATTGTTTTTACCTGAGGAGATTTAAAGTCCAAAGTGTATGGCCAGGGAATTTCATTTATCTCGTTCTGACCCGTGGGCCACGAGCAGTCCCACATGAGATTGTTTTTGGCCAACATTTCGAAAGTATTATCTCCAGCAATCTGAAGGTAGGGAGCCCTTATTCCCTTCATCGCATCCTTTGGGATGAGTCCGAATTTGGTCAGAATCTCCTCCTGGTCAACATATTCTTTCTCCAGCTGCTCGACTGATGCAGTTGCCCAGTAATCTGTGCCGGTCCGGTGCCTTTGAAATCATAATTACCACAAAATTAATTAATATTAATTAAATAATACCTGTATAACCTCTTGATAGAACAATAAATATTCATAGGCCATTGAAGAGACGTTTATATGATATGTAAAAGCTGCATTGTCTCTTAAAGTGAGAAAACTGTAACATTTATTGCAGCTACCGCTTTAACATCTTTTTAGTGCAATAAAATTGATCAATGGTAGAATCGCGAGAGACCATGTGACATTTTTATTAGTATAAATTTAAGGGTATCTTAAAAAGTATTCTCTTCGATGATTAAAGGGGCATGGGAAAAACTGGAGGTAGGAATGAAAGTCGGAGGGGAATTCGTAAAATCGGTTAGGTTTTCTTGTGACCAAGCTCTAGTTTTTCAGTCAGCCAAGGGGTTGCAAACATTGCTGAGTGAATTGAAAACTCAGTGCGACAGATACGGGATGATAATCAATATAAATAAAACAAGGTTTATGCGATTTTCCAGAAAGAAAAGGGTTAAGCTAAACATTAAATTAGGAGGGCAAAAAATAGAGCATGTAGAACAGTTTACGTATCTCGGAAGTTTTTTCGATCAAAATGGTTAAAGTAGTAGGGAGATGGGGAAAAGATTTGCGTTAAACAAAGGATCTTTCAAAGGAGGCTTTAAAAGGAAACTTTCATGTAATTGATGACAGGGTGGTTAATCAAGGAAGTTAAGAACAGGCTCGTTAAAACTTTGACACGAAGTTTTGTACGGTGCGGGATGATAGGCAGAGATTGGGGGTTTTTGAAATTTGGGTGTGATTGATTTAAAGGGTGAGTTAGACAGGAAGGAAAACAAGTGAGGATGCTGGATATGACGAAGGGAGGAAGAGAGTATGCGGAATTGAAGAGGAACTTATTGTAGCGTTGGATGTTGAGCTGCATTTTGTTGGGAGAGACAAGGAAATTGTCGCAGGATTGTTGGGTAGCTTGGGTTCATCCAAAACCTACCTTAACCAGCAGATTACCCATTGTAATAATAAAGCATGAATTGATAAACATTGGCCCTTTTTCTCTGGTTCACCAAGGTTCTTTCCAAATGCAATTGATTAAAAAAACTTTCTCGGAATCTTATGAATGGCCTGGCAAATATGCAATCCATCAGGCAAGCTATATCATTTGATAATAGGTTTAGAGTGCAATTTTACATTTATTTTGCCAGTATCAAATTAATTGCATGCATTTTCACACAGTTTTTTGCTTAATTAATATTCAATTGTAAAATGAAACGGTTAAAAATAGTCTAATCAAACGTCTGATATGAACAATGTTTCCCTATGATGCTCAGAGAGATTGAATTACATTGTAGAACATTTGGAAGATAAAATGGAAGTTAGTTAAGTCTCATTTAAAAAAATAAAAAGCCTATAGGCACTATTAATCAGGAAACAGCACTCATTATATTGAACATACCTATTACACAAGAATTTTATTTTTTATTGAGAACACATTTATGTGTCCAAATAAATTACAATAGTGCATAAAACTACATATTTAGCCATGAGGATAAAAGAGGAAACATCACAGCTTTGACTTCAAAAACATACTTCATCGGTTGTCACTTACGTGATGCTGTGCAGAGCGATTTCATGTCCCATGCGGTAAAGTTCATAGGTCCTCATGTAATCATTGTAGTCATGGGTAGTGAAGAAGGTGGCTGAGACGTTGCAATTGTTGGGGTTCTTGCGGTTGACGAAGGCCAACGAATAAAACTGGTCGTAGTTGATTGAGGTTATAGCATCGTCGAAGGTCAGCATAACAAACTAGCAATGGAATGGTTTGAAAATAAGAGAACCGTATCAGCTTTTTTTTAAACTTTGACGTACGAATATGAGCCCTAGATTCAATTCATCGATTCTAAGCTTTTTACAATTTCATTATTCATTCAAATGAGTGACATCTTTATTGACGACATCGCTGACGCACTCTCAAATAGGAAACGTAAGTGAAAAATTGGTGTAATCAATTGTGATTAGACAATTTAAGTAAAATAGGAAATGTAAGAAAAAGCAACGGCTCACTGAAATGATGATTAGAAAGATATGCGAGATAAGGAAATAGAAGCATACAAAAGAAAGTACGAAGAGCTAAATAATAAACTAAGACGAGAAATTAATAAGGCAAAAGAATGGAGTGAAGAGCGGTGAGAGCAGAGGCAGAATGAAATGCGTTTGGTGTACAAGGGGCGAAAGAATTTCTAAGAAGTCAGAAAGGAAACTCCGTTCACAATATCCAAGAAATGATAAGAACGGCATTATTCAAAGCAGAAGATATTCAACTTTAAGATGGAAAGAATAAATCAATCATCTGTGCAGGAAAGACGTTTTCCCAGAAGGGTTAGAAATAGAAGGAGAACTTGAAGCCGAGAAGATAGCTCATAGCAAAGTCAGGCATATTTTAAAGAGTGATGAGGAAGACGTTACATGAAATCAAAACGGTATCCCTTCCGAATAAATGAAGAGTTCATGAATACAATGAAGGTTTTTTTTTAACAGGTTGGTTAGTAGCAATCATGAACTAAGTATTTTCTTTTCCGATGTGAATCACTTCCACAAAGTGACGCCTCAAACCATTCTACTCTATGATAGTAATTATCCTAGCTGTAATACGCGTCAGACAGAT
Source organism: Hetaerina titia (assembly GCA_037158775.1). NCBI lineage: Eukaryota > Metazoa > Arthropoda > Insecta > Odonata > Calopterygidae > Hetaerina > Hetaerina titia. The sequence continues at coordinate 42,775,317 of CM073771.1, forward strand.
GACACAGTAACTAACTTCATTGGAAAATTTGAAATTATAAGTAATATTTTTATTTCCGCTCAGCTTCGTCCACTGTGAAGAAGAATGGAGAAAATATAATAGACGGAAAGGAAAACATACGATGAAGTTCCAGGCATGGCAGCTAAAGAGGGAAGAAATTTATAGAAAGGACAACTGAAAACAGGAAATACCGAGAATAAATGGGATTCTTAAGACAGTAACAGAGGAAAGAATGCTGGAGAGACGAGGAAAAGGACGGGCATTTGGGGTGGAATTAAGGGAGGTAGAAAGCATGAACTAAACTAAACTAAAGAACGAGTAATTGTAATATGAGGTTTAAGGATATATAGCGTTACGTTAGGGCTTAGGGGAACAGTAGTATGTAGTTCCAGGGACCATTAAAAATCTACCCCAGGGATCGGGATGGTGCTTTGTCTAAGGCACTGGCTTCCCACTCAGAGGGCCTACATTCGAATTACGGCTGTGTCCTGATTTTTCAGTGTACTCCGATTCCTATTTAGAGTGCTATGTGGAGAATACTTACACCGTGATAAAAGTGAGTACACGGTCCATCGGATGGGACGTTAAATTGCAGATCACTTGACGCCTTCGGTAAGAGTATGGTTTCTCTCCACCCTTCCTCCATGCCCTGAATATCCTACACCTATCGTTACCCACCTATACTCTCTGGAGCAAATGACCTCTGCGGTCGCATCCCCTAATAACTACTACTAAACTACTAAAAACCCACCCTATACTGGTAGGCTAACATTATTACTTTATAATGAATTACTGCTTCGGAATGTGGTAGTACTACATGTAATTTTTTATTCAATCTTCCTATTAATGATCCATATAAATAGTTAATATTAATAGTTAATATATAGTTAATAATTAATCATCTGTCTGTGAGTTCCACGTAATTAGCTTGGTTGACATTCGTTTCATAGGATTGCGAAAAAGGAACTTGTCTCAAAATTTCCACCGGTCTTCTGAATTATGCCAATCATCTGTCGCAAGACAGGTGGTAGCATTGCTTATCTTTTCCTAGCGACGATCTCGCGCCAGACCACCTGCAGAACCACGATCTCAAACGTCACTGCATTTTTTAAAAGTTTTATCTAAAAAAGTAACGTGATTTTAATCAGAAAATCAGCTCAAGGTTCATATTTTCAGGATCAAAAGAAAATTGGGCAACTCCACTCCCATAAATCAATTTCTACACGTTAGTAGTCATTTAACTCTTATGTGCCTCGACGACTGAGGTCATTTGCATACTACTTGGTCCATATTGACTTGGTTATCGGGGTGCAGAGACAACTGGGGTAATTTTACACCGCACTCATTTTATTGTCTCGATCAAATATTTTCCTCTCTAATATTTAAGGAGGAACAGATGTTTAATATAAACCAAAATTATAGTAAACAATGAATGATAAATTAGTTTTTATATTCAAAACTAAAAAAATATTTAAGAGACCAATTGCTTTCCAAAAGATATGGTGGGCTAGGACACTAGGGATATTCCCCTCGCACAGATTCTGGATCCCTCGGTAATATTGAGCCTGACACGCTTCACTCCTTATAGACTTAAAAATTCTTCGAAAAGGACTGCACATGAGCATGTATGGCATAAAAACTGGACTTCGTATATTTTCCAAGAGATTAGCCAAGGACATAAACGCTCTTTGCTCCTTACCCCTCGCCCATGTCTTGACCAAATAGCTAGCTCTTCACGGGTCTATCTAAACACTATAAAATGAGCAACAATTTACAATAAAGTAAACATTACAATAAAGTAACATAAAAGAACAAAAACGTCCTCAAAAGTATTTTCACCGCTATCGATTAGGTTATTTAACTTTTGATAGTCTTCTGTTGTTGAAATTACCAGCTGATGAATTTTTTTTGGCGCATGACAAACCCAAGGTTCAGTCCGAAATTGGTCGGATAAGTGAGTGTGGAAATCGGATAATGGTAATGATCCCCACGGCGTAAGAAATTTACCCATTACCAGAGTGACAAGTCAGTTCCTCTCTCTGCATCTCCTGCGATTTCCCTAACTCGTTCATTGGTTTATTTTAGTACCTTTCTTCTTGCATTAAAACCGCGTGCACTATTGAGTAAGTTGCCCAGGAGCTCTCGTCGAATGAAGATGGTGAAGATAGATGAAAAAAGAATAGAGAGCCCTGGATCTAACTTGCACTTTTAACTCGTCAGTTCGATCCTGTGGCCCATGGCATTGACCAAACAAGGGCAATAAAACGTTATTCGCACGTTGCACACATGTTAACAGCTCTTGTGGTGACATTTGCGCACACTTAAGTATCGTTTGATTTCCGAATATTTCCAATTAATAAAATATGGGTTTTTTGTTCCAACAACAAAATAAAAGATCCTGGCATCGATTCCTGGTGTCTTCCTATGAATATTCACTTTCATTGATATCGTCTTTATGTCCTATGTTAGATATCTAAGTAAATATTCCGAGTACCCATTAATGAGATACACGGAGTGAACTCACCCTTCCGAATTAATAATGTTAATATAAATCCATGCCCACTTGACGTATGTGGATCATATATGATCTTGAAAAAAGTCTAAAAGTGGTAATATCCCAAATATTGGATGTTAAAAAATAAATGTACTTAATTTCTAGGTGGTCACGGCACTCCGTTGAAATCATCGGTGCGCTGATGAGGATTAAACAATTGGCAACCTAATTTCCTCCATCACTATTTGTAAGTAGTACTCTGGAAGAGTTTTATTCGCAATTTTAATTCCATTTAAAAATTGTGTAACTACCAGATTTTGTCCTATGGGTCATAGATATTACCTACCAGAGAGAAGTAATAAAAAAGAACGCTTTCATCCTCGTTGACGATAGGACACCTCTCAACTCCTATTTGAAAATTGGCTCAAAAAGAAAAAAAAGAGAATCTGTGGAATTTCCATTCATCAATACGGAATGATAACGGATGCAACACTTGACGGAGAAAAGGCAATCTTTTTCACCTTGAATAATTCTGAAATATTTTATTTTCTAATCAATTGTCTCTAGACTGGAGAAGTGATCGTATGTCACAAGATATGCAAGTAACTTTTCTAAAAGTCAAATATATTTTTAATGTTTCCAGATTGGAGATTTAATACTTTCCTTAACTTGAGAAATAACAGGTCACAAATGTGGCGTCATAGAGGAATAAAGTACAACTTGAACTCCTTGCAGAGTGCATACCTGAGGGGTATCCTTCGGCTCAAGACCTCCCGGAATTGCGCTACTGAAGCAATTGCAATTTGGAAGCTTGCAGTTGGATGTGTTACACTCGGCCCTGGGTGCACCGCTTACACTTACGGCCATCAGCCAAAGTAGCGCCAAGGGCAACCACGTTTTGTGCATGATGAGGCTTCAACGGTAAAGATTGAATCGCTCGGAAAAGGTTACTAGCAACTAACAGAGGGATCATTCGTGAATTTCTATATATATATATATAGTAGAAAAGATAACCATTTTATCAAACGAACGTGCAATTCTCAAAAAAGGAAGATAAATGCCGACTGAGATTTCGGCAACTTAAATCTATGAGTTTCGTAAATAATTTTTCAAATCTTGTGTAATAGACGTCGACTGGACGGTTTGTACCTTTCATTTCTGTCTAACAATTATATAGTTTCCAAAGCATCCCGATACGTATTAAAATTAACTTAATCATACCTCTTTTAATCATCATGGATAACTCGGGAAACCCACTTTATCGCAACAGAATAAGTGTAAAAAGATCCCACAAAACAAACTTGTGCGGAAACCTATGATGTGCACAAGAACGTTAATTCAATGTTTTTATCAACACTTAAGTTCGCCAAAGCGCATTTGTTTCACAGGTCTCACGCTACTGTCCGCTGATGGGAAACTACCTAACTACATGGTGCCCTGCCAAAAATTTTTTCCACTTATTCCATCTAGATTAGTGGTTCCCAAAGTGGGCGCTACCGCCCTCCGTGGGGCGGTCCTCTAGTCTATGGGGACTAAAAGAGGCAAGGGGGCGGCAGGGAGGGGCCGGAGGTTCCTGACAATGTGACAGTTGCGAAGGCTCGGTAACCTTCCTTTTGTCTCCATTTTAAAGGTTCGTTTTCAAAGTTTACATTGTTTTCCACATCTGGAAGTAATTTCAACCATACTTATATTTTGAAGTAGGAACGTTTGAAAAATATTTCCAGAACTTTCTCGCACAAAGGAAAATTTTGAAGAAGTTAAATCTCATTTGGTCTATCGTTGGCACAAGAGGGATTCCCCTTCCCCGCCAACACTAGTAGCTAAAATACAAAGTGATCGCCTTCACAAGTCCTTAAACATTGTAATCACAGCGGTTTAACATAATCAAAGAACATGCTCTTGTTGATCGACTCTTTCGTGAGTTGTGTGATGAGAACGACGAAGATTTCAAACGTTTGTTACTGCACACGGAAGTTCGCTGGGTATCAAAAGGAAATTGTATAAGCCGCTTCTATAATCTTTTTGACACTGTCATGCAATTTTTTTAGGAGAAAGATGTTTTCCTCAGCGACAACCTTTAATCGGGGAGGAGTAACGTTGCATTTTTGTCTGAACTATTTGCAAAGTTCAATGAAATGAATTTACAATAACAGGGAAATGACACTAAACTTTTCAGGTAAAATCTGTGGGTACTGTGTTTATTTCCAAGTTGATTTTATTTGTGCCCAACATTGGTCGCCGCGAGCTTTATCACTTCCTTCCCTACTTAAGCCAGAAGAGAAAACTAGTATAGATGATGATTTGAGTCTTTTGTGACCATTTAGCCACCTTGTATAAAAATATGACGCAGCAATTTGAAAATCTCTTTTTTTTGGAAATTCCAGACCGGGTGACAAAACCGTTTGTGGAACCGAGGAAATTGGAGTATTAGGGAAAGAATTAATTAGACTACAAAATGACACTGAATTGATTGAATGAAGTTTAAGATGAATTATCAATAGTTTTGGTTACAGGTTTCCGATCGTTATCCTGAATTATTGATGGTGGTTAAAAAATTCTATCTTGTATTTCCGACTTCATATTTGGTGGAACGTGGTTTTCGTGCAGTCATTCAGCTTATTTCCAAGCAGAGAAACGGAATTCAGGTTTGAAACGCAGTGATTTAAGACTCCTGCTAAGTGACATTAAACCGGACGTTGGAAAACTGGTATCAGGTCATAAAGCCCTAGGTGGAGGAAAAACCACCAAGGTGGGAATCAATCGGTCGTCCATCGTCATCATGCCCTGAGGACGATGGACGACTCGGCCATCGAAACGTCGGCCAACCTACGAACGTGGACCCGGTGGGAGACCCGAATAATCTTGGAAAACATTATTCGCCGGGAAAGTACCAGATCATTCTTCAAACCTGCAACCCTTGGGTTGGCAGATGATTGTTGCATTCCAAAATTAGGTAATAATAATGCCATAAACAATAAAAAATCAACACATGCAAAGCATCACAATTGCTTTGGAAAGTGGATTTGCTGGAAATAATAGATTAAATGAACTTTACATTCATTTACTTAGCGGTATTAAAAAGCACACTGTAACAATAAATGCAATTTCATCCACATAGAAATATCATATCCCTTGGATAACCACATGTATCTTCTCCCTGAGAAACATCACTTTTTTTTAACCAGAACCATAAAATTCACAATGTAAGTAGTACAGAATATCACTAATAGTGAAGCAAATTACATTGTTGGTAACTATAAATACAATTTGAGGATATTTAAGCATTCAAAAATCCTTATAATTTTTTTTAACATCAAGGATATAATTATGGTAACATTAATACATAAAAATTAAAACCTCAGTAGCCAAAGTAAATAACTGAATGCATGAGGTTCTCTATCCACAAATAAATAATATCCAATCAAAATGCCAAACAAAACACAAACACATATTACATCACAGCATTTGTCGGTGGCAACTCAATATTAGTTTAAAATATAGACCAGATAAAATGTCATAGCAAAATAAACTTGTACACTCAGCATATATTTACTCTCTTTATGTACATACTAATTTTTCAACTTCCCCAGGTACATTTGGCACTCTTTTAACAAGACTATTTCACATCCCTGCATTTGTGCTTAATCGATACATCCTACTTTCAAAGGTATGCAAAATATTACCCTTATCACTCTAACTTCACTATGCTGGGCAAGAAATTAGACAATGCATTTCAAAATCCTCTGGTAATATGATTGAACCGAGACATTTTTGCTCATGTGAACCATATGTTACATATTAGATATGAGGAAAATTTTATTACTTGTATTTTTCAGATTAGCTACTGAAAAAAATACATAAAAGAATAATGAACAAAATGATAAACTCTCATATTTGGTAAATAAAGTCTCTTACCCCCAAGTGATTGTGGGTTTAGAGACTAAATTATGTCCCCAAGTTTTTCCTAAAAAAGATCTCTCAGCTAATGTATTCCATTGTATAAATGATATTAACCTTTATCACGACTCTTACGATGCACAGTTCAATTTCAAATAAAACTAACATAAGAGAACTATAACACCTCTCATTTGAATAGAAAGCAGTGCTTAATAAAATTATTCCTGTAACTAAATAAACTGAAATTTCCCTATAGCCTGAACTTGAAATGCTATCACCCATATCTACTTCACATAAATTATTTCCCCTAAGTTAGACTTGAAATGATCACAGAATTAGCAATCCTGGAAATACTTGTGTATTCAAACGATTTACTATCATAATACTGGTCACATCTAATGGAGTACCATATTAAAGGCCAACTAGAAGATAATATAGTATAGCTGCCAACTTTATTTTTTTTTAAATATCTGTCTCTTCTTGAATATAATTTGAGATTCCAGCATGAATTCTCATTTTTTCAGGGATTTGGTAATGTTACACAAAAAGAATATTGGCAAAAGCTTTTCCAAGATTAACCAATTACTCAAATAACTAAAATGATTTTCTGAATGAATTGGTTATAGTCATGAACGCAATAAGAGTTTAACAATGAAATGAGTTGTAAAATGGGTAGCCTTATTCATTAAAACTAATTTGATTATTAAAGGGTTTAGAGTAAATCAAAACAAAATTAAAAAACATCAACTATTCCTCAAAATTGTCCTTGCAGGAAAATTTAGGCCAGAATATGGATAATAAGAGATCCTCCAACAGCTTGAATGCATTGTTGGTGGTTTTCTCAATATTCCAGCAATCAAAATATATCATACAGCATCACTATCAACCTTGCCATGTGGTGCAAAGGATCACTCCTGCATTTCTTTCCATGTAAGCTTTCCACCTTAGCTTTGTTTTGAGAATACATATTCCCCAATATTTAATAATCAGCTACCGTATTATTATTTCATAATTTAGTCAGGTGAGAATATTTAGCATCATTTGTTTTTGTGGTGGGATACAGTAGTCAAAGGGGTTGAGTGTTGGACTACTGATCAGATGCCAGGGTTCAATTCCTGGGCACCCTCAACTTCACCCAAGTTGTGTTTTTTCGAGAATCAGATTTATCTGTGAAAACAAAGGTGGCTCAGGGAAAGGAACTGGCCCTCCAACAATAATATGTGTATTTCACTAACTCTTCGGCTTTGTACTAGGTAATCTCTACCCTTACCCATCAAATCAACCATTGTGCTAATTTCTACAGTTGGTTTTTTTCTTTGTTTTGTGTCCTATGTTTTGCATGCAGTAAAAAGTAATAAAATTAGTGATCATGCAAATTCACTACTTTCACTAATGAATCATATGAATTAACCACAACTCCATGATAATGTCAAAACACAACAATGGCAATGAAAATGGTATTCTTTCTTATCTGTCAAGAATCATGAACTTGTTAACTAACCAACCACAGTACCAAACCAGAAGTTTGGTTTGATGGATGAGAGTAGAGTTGACCTCATATTAATCCTTATTGTATATGAAATTCAAGCACCAGAGTAGGTTGGCCATTTCATTTCCGCGTGCCAGAGGTTTTTCTAAGAAGACTTCATAATTGACAGATTACACAGCTTGAATGATGAACTTTTTTTTGGTCATCAGCAGACCAAATTACTTAAGGTAATGAGTAACATTCCATTACAAATAATAGACTGATGAGAAGGAAAACCTTTTTCATTTTGATCACACATCTGCTAAGAATTGACTTTCACACTGACTTTTGACATTGATCAATTTTGGAAAAAACAAAAGTACAAAGTCACAAATCAATCCAAGTAAGAAGAAACAGATATAACACAAAGTGGTATGAGTATGTAACCTGTATGAGCCTCAAGTATATGTGCCCTTTACACAATTAGTTCTGCTGTAAGAAAATACACTGATAATACAACGTTGCAGAAAGACACAGTACAAATAGCTTCACAATATAAAATAGCTGAACAAGTTCATTGGTGTTTCAAGTACAACAGTGAATAGAAAATTACATTTGGTGAACCTTGGAACGGAACTTGAAAATTTTCTTGTGGAAACAGTTAACTTTAATGAGGATAACTGAAATATTTGGGCAATTTTGGGTGTCCAAAATAAGGAAACTTTGAATGTAGGGGAACTTTCCATTGAAATAACATGGTAAGGATAGCATTTTTTTTTCATGTTATAAAACCATTGGCTTAAGTTCGGTTAACTACCAATTCTCTCAGTTTACATTTTCTTCCTGTGAGCCCCAGAAAAATGTAAAGGTTCCATTTGATTGATTTCATTGATGTGAAATGTAAAACTCCTGAAAAGATTATGTCTTCTGAATTTTCTTTAGAGGCATATCCGCATGGAGGCATATTAGAGGCATGGTCAAAGAAGGATGGGAGAGACTGTCTTTTGTCCTTTGGCCAAGGCTCAAGAGTAATGTGAATGATGAAGCGCTACCACAATATGATGAAAGAGGCTCATAACATAGCAAGTAATGGTCTGATTCTTCAGTTTAAATGGTATGCATGCATATTTAGAATTTCAACATTCAATACTTCAGTACCTGAAACTTTGAAATTAGATCATAGACTGAAAAAATAAACAAAATGAGTCTCTTTATATTTGAACTCTGAGAAATACAATAAAAGAGTGGGGAGGGGGTCAATTGCATTTTGTAATAGGGTCCAAAAAATCAACTAAACATTTAACTAAATGTGTATAAAGGCTACAGCAGCCGACATTGGGCTTCCATTAGCATAAAAGCATCCAGACAAGTTATGTCATCGGTTCTTCTTAGATTAGAATAACAAGCCTCCCTAACATCTTCGATGGCCTTGTAATTTGACTACACATCTTTCTGCAGGGTATCACAGGCACAATAAACTATGCACAAGTTATAACAGTTTTGGAAAAAATCTCAATTTAAAGTTCATTCAGATAGATTGAAACAGCTCAGTGTATTGGGGCTTGTAGTTTTGAAATAGTATCCTTAAATCCACTTACACTTCAATATTAGTAAGACTGAATATTTGTTAATATTCCACTGCCAAGAGTGGAATACCTTTCAATTTAAAAATTAATTAAATCAACTTTAAAGGGAAACTGCCAGCTCTGAAAGGCAAAAAAAATACATTTTAATGATTGTGCTTAGAACTTTTAGTTTCAGAGATGCTTAATTTCTTCTGAAAGTCTTTCAGAATATCCCAAAAGAGAAGAGTCAAAATGAAATGGGGACCAAGTCGAGCATAACTTGCTGTGAAGCCTTTGTAGAAACCATTCATGCCTTCAGCTTGCAGAGTTTTGGTAAAGCAATCATATACACCTGTATACATGAGACCTCTCCCACTCTTATCAACTCCTGTGAAAGAAGTAAAAACAAGAACAGACATGAAACATTTTACTGACCTCCATTAAATGAACCTGAAGCGACTAGAATATTGTTAAATTAGAATTATCCATTCAATTTAAAAGAGGATAAATAATGAAATTTGGCACACTACAAATACTGTTTATAGCGTGTTTGTAATTTCGGAACCTTGGTTTATTCATGAGTATGAATGATGTACTGAGTATGAGTATGAATGAATGATGTATATGAATTTCAAAAGATTTAGTGGAGCGCAATCATTTCATCTTCTTCAGAAGATGAAAAAAGGAAATGCCTGCTTGGAGGATGGTCAATACTTTCAGTCAAATACTGTTATTTGCTGTTTTCCTCACACCCAAAAGGTCTATTGGCTATACTTTTCCTTTCTCCCTCATTTCTTTTCCTTTCTCCCTCATTTCTTTTCCTTTCCCTTTCATGTAAGGACTAATACCACTACGAATATATAAGTAAAGAGTCATTTGTATTTAAATGCATTTTACACTCAAATGTAGAATAAATAATTTAGCTGACAGTGGAGCTGGACCAGAACAAGGGTGAGAAAAAATAAAATGAATGTACGTTTCAATGAAGACGTTAATATTTGTTGAAACTGATAAGGGGCTATTGCAAACTGGGGGCTGAAGTAACTCCACCAAGTACAGTTTTATTCCACCTGATGGTGAAACCCCACCTGCTACAATTATGAGTCAGGAGGTCTGCAGTAACCAGAAGTTTTGTATATAGTATATGCAAATTTTTACATTCATATGGACCTCAAATGATAAAGGTCAATGGTGAGAAGTCTAATAGGATATGGAACTTTTTCAGAAATAGGCAACATATTTGCTGACTCCATCACATAAGATGCACCGGCATAGAAGAGAGAAACACTTTTTTCATACAATTTTTTAAAAAATGTCTCAATTTTTCATGTGAATCATTTCCTAAATGATTAATTGTATTCATTTTATAGTTAATTATATCTATAAAATGTAATTAGGGAACGTCGTAGTTATTTGCCTTTTCATCACCAATCTCAAAACCTAGAAATCTCCTCGGAATCACTTGAAAGCTCTTCTTCAAAAACAGTCTGCACAACAAAGCGTCCTCTAAGCCATCAAATATGTATATACTTGCATATCTTTTACTTGATTTTTACAACTGTCTCATGTTTTACAGCATTCTATTAAGTTTTCACCCATTCACAAATCTGCATAATACTACAACTCTTCTCCCTTCCTGAAGTTGTCATTTCAAAATCTGTACGCTGCATCAACCTCTTCCAATTCTCCCTCATTAATCCTTTGAATGGTTTAACAATGCAAACATCTAAAGCCTGAAGCTGATTCATTTGGCCACTTGGAATTACAGCAATTGGAGTTTTGTTGTTGATTTTATTTTTCACAGCTTCTGCTCGGTGACTTTAAAACTGATCCCATTCTAGGAAGGTAAGTTTTAGAATACCTAGACCACATATTATCTATTCACAATGTCATCCACTTTCCATCCATCCAGCACTTAGGATGAACATGGCCAAATACACCTGTGGCAGTTTTTTCTTGGGCTAGGTTTACCTTTTGAGAATCAAAAGAGGTGACAATTTTGTTCCATCAGAACAGTAATACAACTTTGTAATGTGTTTTCTCATGTCCATAAGTTTTAACAATTACAATTTTTGCACTGTTAGAATCTATGCTTTGTTTGGAGGATTTATTGAGCATCAGTGGGATGTTACCTATGTTTCCTATTCATGAAAGTTCAAAATTTTCTTTCTCTTTTCGAAACAAAATTTTTAATTATTCTTCTTGTACCAGTCATTTTGCATTTTTATTTTACATGCTGTGTTAACTTTGAAAAGCTTTTCGTTGTTCCTCATCTTGTCTTTGCCAAGTTCTTATCATCTTTACAGTAATCAGTGATCCAAAAATCATTTAGGTTGTTGTTTCCATGTTCTTTGGCATACACGTACATATTCACTCTTAGCTTGAATGTGATCTGCATTGTTTTTGAGTCATGCTCTGCCACAAAATCTCAGCATAAAAATAACTAGGATTATTAAAAAAAAACGTTTGATTTAAAAATGCATTCAAATATTTGAAAATTGAAGAAACATCCTGAGCTGTTCATGTCTTCGTTTATGCACAAAAGCAACTGCAATAATTGTGATTATCCATGATAGCGCACTCACAATAGGCTCATGCCCATCCAGAAATGGTCGTTCTGACTACTTCCTCTTGTCCCCAAATTTTGAATGATAAGCTCACCTAGAAGAATCAGATATGGCTGATAGTGATTTATTAAAACTCATACAGTAAATAAGAATCCAAATTTACTGCCAGCATTACACCCTAAGAGAGCTTAGCTTAAAGTTGGAGTTGCACCATTCACATCTGAATGCAACACATGATTTACTACCAGCTCCCCTAGTCAAACAACACATTCATTCACACATTGGAGCAATCATTACTTTAGATGTCAGGGCACCACAACTCATTTTAGCTGAATTTTACTTTACCTCATTCAAAGTGAAGCAAAAAATTTAGTCATAATTTTAAGAGAAAAAAGTGCACCCTTTACCCTGGCAAATATGGTGTATGTGAATGGGGAAAATAGGAAATGAAATTGTAGTAACGCAACTGCCACGGTCCACCGAAGATCATGGATCAATAAAGAGGTGGTTTAGAACAGATTATTACACACATCTGTAACCATTATTATAATTAGTTTATGTATCCACCGCAAAACTTCATGTCAATTTCAGGATGATAGGAAAAATAGCAATTTTTTCACCAATGCTAAAAGCATATATTACAGTTTTCATTATTTCTCCAAAGGAAAGACATTATTTTGTACTCATCTACACATATTTTAATAGATGTCGAACAGACACTTTGGGTGAGCATAGTAAAGGAAATTTCTACTGTAGCATTCCAATTTGAGGAATGGATTATATATTACACAATGGTGTTAGGCATGGGTCATTACTATAGTTCATTAATTTTTCTAAGTTTATTCTATTTAAAAAAATGTACAAAAGATAAATCAATAAATGCAATAGAAATAAAGGTTTAGAGAAAAAAATGAACACAAACAGGGACTTTAAAATATTCAGGACTATGAGGCAGACTGCAGAAAAAGGATATATGTACAGCAAGAAATAAGTGGACAGAGTCCACACAAAGGACATCTCATTTTCTTGTGAGAACTCATGGTAGATCTCATTGCATCATACAAAAAAATAGTTAAATATAAGAGGAAACAGCCAATACAATATAATACATGTTATAATAAACAGAGGAACTAAGAAATGAAGAAAAATATGAACTGAAAACAAATGTGCCAATATTGAGGAAAATATGACTAAGAGAAACACTGAGAAAGCTTACTTGGAAACCTGAAAGAAATTCATAATTAGAAAAATAAAATATTTTTAGTAAGAAAACTGGAGAAGTAATAATTGGTGAAGAGGAATTTGCATTAAGATGGAAGGAATTACAGTAGATAGTATAGTGCACAAAAAAAATAAGAAATTACATCCTGGAAAAAGAGTAAACAGTTAAAGATTAAGAAATTAGGCAAATCATAATAGAATTTGATAAAATCCTGAAGGAGTAAAAATAAAGTAAAGCAACAGGACTAGACATAAAACAGGAGAAAGTAGCACCATGACAAAGGTCAAAGAAGCACCATGCCAAAACCAGACTGTCAGCATGTGAAGGAATCAGCAGAGACTAGAACATTTCATATAAAGCAATCCAGGGATTGCAGTATTATACTTGTACAAGTTAGAAAGCTGGGCCATCCTAGAAAAAGAAAGAGGAAATTCGAATACTTGCAGGTGCCTTCTGCTAAAAACGTGACATCCCATAGTCTTGTATTCAGAATTTGGTAAATGGTTATGTCTAATACAACTTTATAAACAATGTTACTTAAGCTAATTAAAGCATTGCACCACTGGTGTATTCAGTGGTGTATGCTCCTGCACACCTTCTGTCATCTAAATTAAACAATATGTTCCGAGACTACTCACAGTTCAAGCCCAAATATGCAGGTAAAAACTCAACCCACCTTGCCAAAAAGCTTAAAGAAATTAATGTTCCCGGTAAAGCAACACTAGTTTCTTTTGACATTAATAACCTGTTGACTTGTATCTTCAAATCCAAAGCCTTACTTAGTGCTCAAAGACTCCTATATTGCCCCAAATATTTCAAACGAATTAATAGCCCTCATAAAAATGGCAGAAAATCAAAATTATTTCAGTTTCAACCACAAATGTTATATCCAAGCAGACCGTCCGGCTATGGGTTTCTCACTTTCCCCCCTCCTAGCCGAAATATTCCTTAATTCGTTAGAAAAATCACTGTTCAATTTGGCCAATAAACAGGTGGAAAAAGTGGTGTATTGGTTCCGCTACATAGACCACATTCTCTGCCTGGGGATAGGGTCAAATTGCTGGTTAGACTCCTTCCGCAATCACCTCAACACAATCTATCCTAACATTTCTGTTTCCAAAGAAAAAGAAGTTAGTGACACAATTAACTTCTTAGATCTGGGAGTCACCATAAAAGAAAATAGACACGAGTTCTCTATTTTCAGGAAACCCACATAAATGGATCATATAGTTCCCAATGATTCCGCCCACCATTTTTTGCATAAATATGCAGCCCTCCACTCAATGATACACTGGCTTTTGTAAACCCTCCCACTAATTTCAACAACGAACTCAGAAAAGCACACATATAGCTACCAGTAATGGATACAACCTAAACCTGGTTGGAAAAATAATTTAAAAAAAGTGGAAAACGATGGCCATAAGTCAAATTTTCCCTCTAAGCCGTCCACTTCTACACACTTCAAGTGGTGTTCCATCCCGTTCCTAGGAGATATCTCCTATAAAATCTCAAATCATCTTCAACTACACTCAAAGCGGTCTTTTACCCACCCCCGACTCTCTCCAAACTCTTTGCTAATGGCAAAGAAAAACAGGATATGTTTAATAAAATAAATCAGGCATCTACAAACTTAAATGCTATAATTGCAACACTTATTATGTCGGTCAAGCTGAGAGGAATTTCATAACACAAGCCCAAGAACACGCCAGGTGTCACAAAAAGCAAAATTCACTCTTTGCTAAACACCTCTTAGATTGTAAACGTAACAGCATTTTTGTCCCAAAAATACTACATATTCTCCTTAAAGGATTGAAAATGGATGCTCTAGAGCTAATCTAGATTCGAAGGCACGTGGCAGATCCCAATTCAATACTTTGTAATGAGCAATTATACATCCATCCTTCCCCTCTCTCCTTTCCAAAAAATTGACCTCGAGGGTACACAAACCCAATGGTTTAATGTACTCAGTTGCATCTATGCCATGACCAGATCCTATGAAACATCATAACCAAAACAACACCGTTCTTTCATTTTGTTTTCTCTTTCCTTGACCACCAACTTTCACTTCCAAAAAATCCCCAGGCCCTACACAGCCACCCCTCTCCTTGAGGGTTGACAAATCCAATTGTTCTAAGTAACCGTCCACTCCTAGTCACCGCCCATAAAATTGGACCAGATCCAATGCTTAGCAAAAACCAAGGAGCCATCACCTCTTCTTCCTTTAACCGAAAAAGTCGTGACCACCAACTCAAAGAAAAGCCCAGTCCAAGTCCCAGAAAACCTGCCCCCCCCCCCCCACTTCAACTTCCCCCTGAACTCTGTTCAATGCAGATATTTTCAATAACTGTGTGTGTAAGTTGTATCTGATGATGCCACAAGTCAGTGAAACGCATTGTACTGTGAAATAAAGTCTGTGGAAAATTAAAAATTCATTTAATATGGACATAAAAAATTCCATGAAGTGAAAGAAGCCTGAAAATGTAAAGTATTTAGCAATGCACATTTACCCATGATACACAGTCCCCATCATTACATTGTTTATAAAATTAAAAGCATGTGGACCACTAGCCATCAAGATTATATCTACATCAATGGGGCTTCTCGATCATTCTTGGTACAATTTGATTTAAATTATGCAATCTCATGTCTTCAACCATTGAGCCATTAAAGGAATAGTAAAAAATAACCATCATAATGGCTATTACTACCCGCCACATGAACTTGCATATAGCAGAGTATGATACTAAGTACCCAGAAACTCTGTGAGGTGGGCAGACACAAATTACATAAGTTACTAAAATAGATCTAATTCGTTTGAGATTTTTGGTTTTTTGAAATATTACAGGCAATGATGGCTGTCATAGCTAGGACCTATCTTTTAACTATAGCAGAGTGTATTTTGCATGATTCCAAACTACCATATGCATTAGTGTAACTATACCTTGGTTATAGAGTCTGGTGGATATCACATCGAAAGGTGTCATCAGGATACCTGCTACAATACTGCATAACATGCTCCCTAAAATTGTGTTCATGAGGCTGTTTGGCTGAAAAAACTGTAAAAAAATCAAAATGAAATGGCTATAAACCATAAAAAAGTATATAATATCAACACTAAAAAACAAAAGAATTCTGGAGTTAGTGAGTGAGAGGGCAGAACAATTGATGTCCAGCAAACAATATACTTGAAGTCAGATCATATTTCTCTTAAAGCACCACAAGATGCATTACAGTTCAGTGGTCTCATATAAAAGGTTGGACCCACCATGAAGAGCAGCAGGTTTATCTATCAGATGCTTGGCAAGATATAAGTAATCACCCTACTCATTAACTAGCCATTACTGCATCAGCAATGAATTTCATTTACAGGATGATTTATCCGTTGGTTAACAAGTTTAGAAGAAGTAAATTACAAGTGGCATAAAAAGCAGGATCAACAACGTACTCAATTCTAGAAACATCCACTAAGAATTGGCCAAACTGTTTAATTCGTATGACCAAGAAAATAAATTATTATTAAGCATATTTTGGATGCCACCATTCAATATTTATGACATTAAAGACTAATTGTTTACACATCGTAAAGTTTAGCATGGTGTTTTCTCTGGCAGGCATGATTATTAGTCATTAGTAACATAACATTTTTCTTGAAAAGATATCAATGAAGTGTAATTGTCGTTTCATTTATTATTTTACACACAGGAAATCATTTCACAGTTGGTGGAAAGGAATGGAAGAATAAATAAGAGTAAATGATTGCATAGGCAGATATGAATCTCCACAGGCTTCATAACTGCATGATTTGGATGAACAATGAAGTATTCTCCTTCACCACTGTAATTTTAGTAGAAGTTCACCATCATCATTAGTATTTCAATCCTAGGATTGGTTCACTGCAACCCTCCATTCTACTCTATTTAATGTCAATTCCCTCAATCCTTGATACCTACTCTGTTTTACCTCCTTCTTAATTTGCCCTATGTACATGTCTCTTGATCTTCCTCATGGAATCTTCCCTTCTATTTTTCCTTCTATTATATTCCTAATCAGTCCACTGTGCCTCAATGTGTGTCCAATCCAACTATTTCTTCTTTGCTGTAGAGTTCTCCATATGCTCCTCTCCTCTTCTGCTCTTATGTACACTACCTCGTTTCTTGCTTTGTTTGTCCATTTAATCTTCATCATTCTCCTCCAGCACCACATTTCAAAGGATTCTATTTGTCGCTGGTCCACTTTTCTAATGTTCCAAGACTTGGAACCATAGAGTGCCATGCTCCACATGAAAGTCTTAACGAATTGTTTCCTTGTTTCCAGCTTTAGGTCATTGAGCATAGTAATTGCCTTTTATTCATAAATGTGTTCTTAGCTTGGGCTATTCTTCCCTTGATGTTGGCCAAACTTCTTCCATTCCATGTTATGCTGCTGCCCATGTAGATGAAGGATTCCACTTGCTCTAGTTTTAATCCTCGAATTGTGATATTTGCATTCAGCTTCTCTCTTCTGCACACTCGGATTTTAGTTTTCTTCTTGTTGATGTTCATATTATATTCCCCCAGTACTTGATCCATAGTATTTCAGAGTTGTTTGCAGGTCCTCTCGCCTTTCCGCCACTACTGCGATGTCATCTGCAAAGCGGAGCATGTTGATTTCTTCTCCATTTACCTTGACTCCTTTGATACCCAATTCTTGTGTTTCTTTTATTGCCTCTTCCAGGTATACATTGAATTTTACTGGCGAGAGGTTGCATCCCTGTCTTACTCCTTTGTTTACTTTGCCTTCTATTTTTCTTCCATTTTTTGGTTGCATTGTTGTAACCTGATTCCTGTAGAGGTTATGGATAATTCTTCTTGTAATCCAATCCAAGCACTTTTAGTATCTTGAACATCTTGTTCCATTTGACATTGTTGAATGCCTTCTCCAAGTCCATGAATTGGCAAGTATAACGGCTTATTTATGTGTTTCATTTTTTCGGCCAGAACTCTCAAGCTAAGAATTGCCTCTCTTGCTCCTTGGTTTTTCCTGAACCCGAAATGGTTTTCTGAGAGGTTTCCTTCTATCCTTCCTTCTATTCTTCAGCTTATTATCTGAATTAGGATTTTTGATACTTGAGTCACCAGGCTCAACATTCTGTGTCCTTCGCATTTGTTTTTCGTTTCTTCAGTAATACAATCATTATACTTTTCTCAAAGTGTTCTGGTATCTTTCCACTGACTTAGCTATCTTTGATTATTCCATAGAAGCCATCCTTCACTTTGACCTCAAGTGCTTTGATTATTTTTCCGTTTATTTTGTCAACTCCTGATGCCATGTTATTTCTCAGGTCTCCCACGGCTCTCTCAAATTCGCTTCTTAATATCTGAGAACCCCAATTGCCTTTACTTATCGTGCTTTCATCTTCTAGTGGTTTGGGACCTTGATAGAGTACTTCAATGTATTCTTTCCATCTATCCCCAATATCGTCATCATCTATTAGTATTTTTCCACTAGCGGCTCGGATGTCCTGCGATTTTGTTTTTCTTTCCCTGAATTGCCTCTTCACTAGTTTATAAGCCATCTCGCTATTTCCCTTTTCTATGTTGTCATTAATTTTCACAGCAGCTTTCTATCCATTCTTCTTTTGCCTTCTTGCACCCTCGTATGACCTGGCCCCGCAACTGTTTATACAGGTCTTCTTCACTCCCATTCTTGGATTCTATTATTTTCTTCTTTCATCTACAAGACCTCTTATTTGAGCTGTTATCGATGACTTCTTAGATATTTCCACCTTACTCCCAAGAAGCTCATATGCTGCTTTGGTCATTATATTCTTCATTTCTTTCCTTCGACCCTCAATGCTGGTATTTTCATTATTTCCTTCTATTTTCCTTTTGATGGCTGTGATGAACTTTTCTCTTGCGCTCTTTTCTCCCAGTATTTTTTGTCCCATCTGGGTTGTTGTGTCTTTTTCTTCATCATTTTGTATTTCAGTCTGCTGTCCTGGTATGGACAGCAGACTGAGATACAAATATGGTGATGGCTATATAAATAGTCATCACAAGGTTGTGATCTCTATTTATATCTGCAACAGGGTAGCCCTTACACTTCTTAACTTGGTTCTTGTATCTCTTCCAGACAAGGATTTAGTTAATTTGGTATCGTTCTTTGTCTCCAGGCATCTTCCATGTGTATCTTCTTCTTGATGTTGATCAAAGATTGTAATTACTACCACCATGTTTTTCTTGTTGCAGAACTCTATCACTCTCTCTCCCAATCTGAAGTATCCCATTCTACTTCCCTCTTGCCCCTCCCCAATCACAGTGTTCCAATCGCCCATTACTATGAGGTTTTCCTTCCCTTTCACTGTTTTTAGAACCTCTTCCAATTGTTCGTATACTTCCTCTATTCCCTCATATGAATAGCTGGGCATCGGCATATACACCTGCTCTATCACTGTATCCATATGTTCTGCCTCTAACTTTGTCATCAACATCCTTTCATTACATTGCCGGACACGATATTATTTTTCTTGCCCATTTCTTCGTGAGTAAGATGCCTACTCCTGCAATTTTCTGGTCATCTCCTGAGTATATCACCCTGTAGCCATCGCTTCATAAGTCATTCGCCTCCACCCACTTCATTTTGTTCAAACCCAGGATGTCTATCCTCTATCTTTCCATTTCCATCTTTGCATTGCAATGACCTAATGTTGCATATCCCTATTCTGCAGTTATCCACCTTGACTGATGTTCCCCTTCTAGTAGTCTCCACCTGGAAAACTGATTGGGGGACTAGTTTACCTCTGGAATATTTTACCAGGAGTAAAGCCATCTTGTCATATTTTAATGCAAGGCTGCATATTCTAGGGAGGATAATGTGGAGGTTTCCCGTTGCCTTCCACATCACAGTACTGTTGCCAAAACCATGCACTGCACTCTTGCCCACAGCTGTGGTATCTAATGTCAGGCCGACCCACTTGGTCTGTGCCACTTTCCAAAAATGTGTGCCAATTGTGCCAAAAATACTTTCACCATGGGTTCAGGGATCTATTTTTCTCATTGCCTAATTCCAAAATACCACAATTGTATTTTTCTGTTAATGTGTAGTTGCCTTATTCCGAAAAACCATTAACAAATTTTCTAAACTGAAAAATTTTCATTGGCCACGGGAATTGAACCAGCGACCTTTGGCTCCACAGACAGACACATTACTTCTGGTCTACCCCCGTCCCCCTGGTAGTCTGTGTCAAGTAACTTTTTACTCATAGCTGTTAATTATCATGCAAAGCCGAAGCAGTTTCTGCCATGATTTAAACAACTAAATTAGGGTTTACCATGATTTTTACATGATAAATATTTTTAACATGGAAGCATTTGATTAGTACGTGATTAGTTACAGGAGTATTTTTAGGACATTGATTCATATTGAATTGAGGCATAGGTCATATCTGATGAAATACAGGTCATCACTAAATAAATGTTGTGTGAAATTGGTAAAAATAATTTCCAACTAAATTAGAACACTTAAAAGAAAAGAAACTAATCTAATCTCCTTCAATCTTTTTGGTCAAAACATTTGGGCACAAGCTTACTTCTGGCATAGAAAAAATACTTAATACTTTTATTCAAGACAGTATAGAGGATAATTATTAAATCTGGACAGAATATTTGAACCTCAAGCAAATATATCTAAATAGACAAATTGTAAAATTCATTTTCATAAAATAACTACAATTAGACACCCAAATTACTGCAATACAAAGACTATATCATCTTACTTTTCATTTTAAAAACATTTTATAAAATAATTCATAGCTCTAAAATTACATTATTAAAGCCAGCTATCCAAACACCAACCCAACACAGGGTATAGTATAAATGAATACCCCAAATTTCCCCATGTATTAATCACTTGCCACAAATTTTAGTAACAGAGAAATTCTAGTTGTGTATTAAAGTAGATGAACACTAAAATGAGAGATGAAATTTACTGCATCTTTTCTTATTTTTTGTACTTAAGTTCTTACAATGTCACATTGAACTAAAAGCTATGCAAAATATGTTGGTGAGAAACCTGCTGGTGGGTGAAAGCTAGCCAGAATGCCTAATATTCCAGCTCAAATGGGACATGCAGACATTTTGGAATATATTTTTACATGAAATCATACCAGGAAACTACCCCAATTATGGAGCTGAATCAAGGAACAAGCTCCAATACAATTAGTCTTGCCCTCTTGAGGCTGAACACAAATACACATTTACCATAGCATAAAGTGGTCAAATTATCAGGCTACAAGGCAACCAAATAGTATTACAGTAGCAATTCTATCAAATCCCTCTTTTATTGTTTTGGAATCTTGAGTAATGAATAACCAAGGTTAGTTGATAGTGCACCAGTTATTTAAGAATACATTTTTGAATTTACATTTTTCATGCGACTTTGTGCTTCAAATTTCAGTTGCTAGTTCTAAATTTAGTTCTGACATAAGTGGCATAAGATTAAAAACTATAATGTACAAGCAAAAACAAATATAGGTAACTCATCTTTTATCTCCCCTAGGTAAAACAAGGTTCTTAAAGAGAGCAATACTACTTTGGCTCTACTTACATGTTTTTCTTCTAACCATTCCTTGGTAATTGTGAAAGTGGACAGTTGTGCTGCAGACCCCACAAGAACACGATTCATTGATCCCATAACACCACGCCACAATCCTTGTATTCCATACTGCTTATATATGCCCATCAAGGCTTCCCCCATTCCATTGTGCTGGTGCTGATGCCCCACAGCTATTGAACCAGTTGCCTGACTCTGTAAATGAGTCTTTACCTTCGGAATGAACATTAGAGAATTAATGGATGGAATTATTTAAAACAAGTATCCATTATAATAATTAGTAAGGTTTGCGGGATATTTAACTAATTTTTAAGTATCACTTTGACTGGTTCACATCAATAACATATGGAAGAGGCTTACAAGGGCTGATGTTGTGGAACAGCCCTATAATGATGCAAAATAGTTAAAACTTTCAGCATTTTATAATGGAAAGCTACACTATGTCAGAGCAATACCAGTAAAAATAACTCTTCTTAATGTTCTACAACATGAAAATAGATGTAATATGGAATTATTAGAGGAAAAGAGCAAGTCTTCTCGCCTTGAGCCATAGGCACACCCAGTGTAAATCAAATTCTCCCCCTGAAACTAGATAAAGGAGGGAGTTATATATGATAAATGCATGCAGTTACGGCATTCTTTCATCTATATGGCAAAATTACATAAAGAAACAAAAATGAAAAGGTTCTCATAATAAATTTAGTGATTCTTTACTCTTTACTGTTTTGTTTGATTTAAATTTCAGCTGTTGTTTAGACACATTTTTAATAATAAAACTTATAATTTGTGGGATTATTATTAGGTAATCTATCGTTTAAGGTAGGTTTTTGGATGGACACAACTATCAAATAAACATTTTGTGACTCCCCACCTAGCAAACTAATCTATATCAGGTCCCTCTTCATCTCGGTGTACTTCTTTCCTCCCTTCATCCCGTCCAACATCCCTATCCTGTTCCTGCCCTTATGTTGGGATGAAAAATTGCTTGAATCAAAGTTCTATTTGTTTCTATTCCTTAGTTTTACACAAAAATTTTATATTACTTTTATCCACCTAAGACTGAACGTTCATTTGGCTTTTTTATCCTCAACATGTTACCTTGGGATTACACCTACAGCAGGTCAAATTGTATCTTATTATAGAAGTTTGTTATAGTCATTATTTGAGTGAATGAAATGAAAAAAAGGTTGAATAACACCAACATAGAATAAATTTTAATTTTTTAACCAGTGCTAAAAAAATATCGGCATGTCCTACACACCTGCCATGTATTCTCAAACTGTTCACTTGTGTCTACTGGGCAAATAAATATAATATTATAGTTTTCGCACAATATTTTATGTCGAACCTATTACAATTTTAATGGGAAAGGTTGACTTATGAGCAAAACAAAAATTAAATATTTGAACCACTCCAGAATGCACCTACATACATACTCTTCACTGATCACTTTTGAATCTGAATCTCATACCTGAATCTCACGAAATACCTACTTTTGGTATTTACATCTTTTACTAACTACGTCCATACTGCGACTTCTTTGCATACTTTTCCCTCTTCTACAGTTACATATTATTCTGCTACCAAGACTTGACATATCTTGAGAATATTTTCAGCCACATTTACCCATGACTTTTTCAGTCTATCCCCTCCTTTATAACCATTACTTTTCCCTCACTTGGTTATTTAATTCCTATCGACACAAAAAATCTACATGTACGCTTTTTCCATAATTTTTAATTACATACTAGTGACTCAAAACCACATGCTTTTATAACTTACTTAGTCCTAACCCTCTTTGTCTGCTGATTCCAGCACTGACACTCCTAAGCACCAAATATAGTCAACCAGAAGAGCCCTCACTAATTCTGGAATCTTAATTCTGATACAGATGATTTCAGGAATCTCAATTGCCTATGTTCTCACTCCATAATGACAAACCATGTATGATGACTTACGTGAATATCCTTACATGTACAGCTATTCGGCTGGTAAGTATCAGTGCTTAAATTCTGTAAGTACGAGTAAGTTATTTTCTCAAACCTGCATATATCACAACGGATGAGGCACTGTGAGTTTTACCACAGTTGTGTTGAGATATGATTATAAGGTTCATTATTCACATAAAGGTTCAATATTGTACAATAAAAACAGTGCATAGAATAAAATGAAGGCATCACAAAATAGAAGAGATTCGTTTAACGATGAGGCATACTAAGTTTAAGTTGAACGAATTAAGCTGCTCATCTCTACAATGAGATGTCATGTTGTTTAAATGAATTATGTAAGTTTTCCTGGCTTATATTTTTTAGAGAACGAACCAAAATATGAAATTACCAAATAAAGCGGACTTCCAGTGAAAGAACCAGCACAACCCGCTAATGCGCCAATTATAATACTTTTGGGGGCAGATGTTTGTCCATTTTTATTTAAAGTCCATCCCTGATTTTCTGCAAACTGGTACGCTCCAAGGCGGACTCCATTCAGAGCCAATTGATACCACAATGCTGGAACTAACCCTATATGCATAGAAGAATGCATGTCATACTAGAAATGGTCAGCAAAAACTCAAAAACAAATACAAAGCTGAACAATTATTCCCACCTTTTTGAAGAGCAGTAACACCGTCCACCTTCGCTACAGTGTACATTGCATGAAAGAAATTGCGATAATGTACTGTATAAAGACCTCTAGATCGCAATTCTCCTTGCAGTTGCATTCTTGTTTTAATAACTTCCATTGGGTTCGTGAAAAATCCAGCACCCATTGCCGCTAGGCCGCCGACAGCAAATTCCATGGTGTATCACAGCTTAAAATCCTCACAACTGAACTTTCCACCACAGTCTCATTCTATTGGGAAAAGAAACATTTACCCAATTCCCTGAAACTGTGTTTTCACTATCACCGAACTTCCGAAAGCATGTTCACTCTACTGCGTTCACACTCAATTTTAAAATGCCACCATCACACCACACTCCACCAATCTCAGGCCCTCGTGACGTTCGTAACTCTCATTTTCAAGAGCATATTTTTAACTTCTTCCTGCATGCGTAGTTGCCAAGTTGTAAATGAAATTCGCATATTTTTAATAATGACAGTGCAACCACATGTAACTTGTCATGCATGTCAAGCAAGAGATTTTCATCAATATCTCTAACTGTCATAGGCTCTTACTGTGCCATCTAATGAACAAATTTTGCAATAGATTTCCAATTTGAATCATGCGAACGACAGCCATTATTTACCATTCAAGGACAGACGGAAGCAAAGTTTAAGCGCGGAAGTGGCGGCAACCTTCACATGTTGACTTGTTCGTAGGGCAACCTCTTTGGGAACGAGGGGATGGAGTTCACATTTCTGGAGATATGCTTTTCTTACGGGGAAATGCTACTATCTTATCAAAAAAGAGAGCGATACGACACAGAGATCTGAAATACCTATACCGGAATTTATCATAAATACGTCGCGCTCTCTATTTTCATTTGTCCTAGAAACCCCATTTGCGCGTCGTTTCCAAAACAACTAATAGTATATTTTATTATGTTTAGGTAAACACGATTACATGGGGAAAATTTGCATAAATTTTAAATAGTTGCTAAATCTCCCACGCATTTATAAATTTGAAATAAATTACCGGTTTTCGATAATTGAGTATATTCATTCAACAACATGACAAACTTTCAGAAACGTTTTTCGGCTAGTAGCGCTGAAATACTGAGTAGATATGGCTACAGACTCGGCCAGCTTATTGGACAAGGCTCATATAGTAAAGTTCGATTCGCAACAAAGCTGACGGATGGAAAATGTCCTAAAAAGCTGGCATGCAAATCAATTGACAAAAGTCGGGCATCGTTCGATTACGTTCAGAAATTTTTACCAAGAGAAATTGGTATTTTGAAAAAGATTAGCCATCCAAACATTGTCACTATCCATGAAATATTTCTCATAGGAAAGAAAGTCTTCATATTTATGGATGTGTACGAAAAGGGTGACTTATTGGAGCGTATCCGTTCAAAAGGCCCGTTTCCAGAGAGCAGAGCGAAAAACTATTTCAGGTAAAACTAAACTTTTAAAATGTTGTGCTAATTCGGTTTATTTCATACCGCCGATCTGAGTGTTTCCATGATTAAGATGAGATGTAGATTTTCCAACTTACATTGCTCTTAGACAGCTGGTATCAGCGCTGCAATACTTACATGGCATGGACATAAGTCATCGTGATCTGAAGTGCGAAAACGTTCTTCTTGCATCAAAGGACTCTATCAAAATAACTGACTTTGGCTTTGCAAGAATGTGCAGAGATGGATATGGTAATCGAATTCTCAGTGATACGTTTTGTGGAAGTACTGCATATGCAGCTCCGGAAATAATTCAGGCAAGCCTCACCTTTTTTATCTGAACTACCTGTTCAATTGCTATACACTTTTCTTCGGCAAGAGGTTTGATTTGAGTGGCAAGGAGTAATGGAGAGAAAATAATTAATCCCAATACCGTCCTTCACACCATCTCGAAGAAAAGTGAGAGGGCCCGAGGCATCGTATATTAACTGAAAGAGGGATATAATGTAGGCGCTTGTTTTAGCCTAACGAAACCAAAGCAGTTTAGACACTCCAGCAAACAACTGTGCTATGGGAATGGAAGCCTAGCTGTGGGCCAGTCAGCCATCACATCAGCTCGATCCTCTATGTGCATTCCAAGATCGAAAATCAATAAAAATAATCTATGATATTTTTAGAAATCGTTGCCTAAATTCTAATTACAGTCGATGTTTATTGTTCAAAATCTTTATTAAAATAGTCATTTAAAAATCCTTCATTATTACAGGGCATGTCTTACAACCCTAAGATGTATGATGTGTGGTCTCTTGGATGCGTACTTTACGTAATGTTAGCTGCAAGTATGCCCTTTGACGATACTAACGTCAAAAAAATGTTAATAGCACAGATGAGCCACGATATCTCGTATCCTACTAGATGTGCAACGACTATTAGTCAAGCTGCTAAGGATCTTGTTAGGTAAGATAAAATGGTTACTGATGGGTGAGTAATATAGAAAGTGAGGTGAGTAACATTCTAATAATAACAATAATAATAGTACGGCTTTTTATAGAAGATCATTTTTATGGTTTGATGCAAACATGTAAGTTAAGACTATGCAAAAAGGTTTGGGACGAGTTGATTATCCTGCACTTAGTTTTATGTTGATGTTAACTGATAGGGGAAAAGCCGTGGAAATTCTTCTTTCTTCATTATGAAATGAAGCAGAGGGGAGGGTATTTTCCAATGGTAGTAATACGAGGGCAATCGCTATTATAATAGATAATATAAGCACATAAGAAGTCCTGGTTAGTCCCAAACAACTATTACAACTGCTGCAACATCCCGGTCCGAATAATTGGACTTGGTGAGAGGGCTATCATTTCAAATAAATACAATTTTCAGCTATTTTATTGATTTGGCTAAGGACTAAATAGCACAAAACAAAAATTGCAGTTGATTACAGGATACTTAAAATATGAATGAAGAACATTAGCTACAAGAAAGGTATTCTTTGGTGCTATAGGACATTCTTTTCAGCAAGAGGCATTTCAGTTTACCCTTGAAGGATGTAAGGAACATTGAGGTTTTACATTCAGCTTGTATTATTATTTGTGGTAGAAAATGAGATGCATGTTACGGGGCCCTAGATATGGACAGTTAGTACGTACATAAGAAATATGTAAATTATTTACCCTGCGAGTGGTATAATTATGTGCATCAGCCGTATTAGAAAATATTATTATATTCTTTTTTTGAAAACAGTAACAGTAAAAATGTAAATACATGTTAGAGGAAGCATACGAGACTTCCTGAAAAGGGAAAGACTTTTTACGTACCTGAGGTTGGCTATCAAGCATAACATTTTATTTGTCAGTTAAAAATTGAAATTCAAAATAAACTATCAAAGCACAAAATATGGCATTTTTCGACAATTAATTCTCTGCATGTTTTCCACATCAATATAGGCTAATGACGTTTGCCTTTATTTACCTTCCTCCAGTTTTTTGTGCGGATTCTAGCTCCACGGATGACTGCTTTTGTAGCTCGTATTGCGTCTTGATAACTCTAGTAGAAAATATATACTGACAACACCGACGATAGAAGGGTTTTCAAATATTGTTGTGTGAGAAGAGCCGCCAATCGTCCTATTTGGAATGCCAGTCAGATGATGATATCAAGAATGCTTAATTGATTGCCAATAAAGTTGCAACACCCATGATGCAAGGTCCACAGCTTGAGCTAGTAGGAATTACTTCCCTCATAAAGTCCTATGGACATACAGACGAGTTCCGATGATTATTCAGAAATTCGTGAAAAACTTTCCTATTCATTTGATCGAGGTTTAGCTATAGGAGGGACAGTTAAAAAGTTAGGAGCAATTTATGGTTGAGTGGCACTGCATGCATAAAATTTCCTCACAATATCTATCATTCCATGTCTTAAATCCCAATATTCAACAATTTCAAAAAAAATATTTCCTATTCTATCCTGTAAAGAGTATAAACGGAATGTAATATGTCCATGGTACTGCTCTTATTATACTATGTACATTAAAAAAGAAGTAACAAGAGAAGGCATTCAGTTTGACGAATCCTGAGTCCTAGTTCATGAGTTATTTTATTTATTTATTTGGTAAAATAGTGCACATACAGCAGGATTGCCAATTTATAGTGACACGTATAACAGCAACATGTAAGGACACAAACATACAAATACTCATGTTCAAATTCAAAAGTTAAAATGTTTTTGTTCAAAATACAAACATTCATTAGGAGCCCATTGAAGGACATGGCGTTTACTCTCGTTGCAGAGAATTTTTTGTCATTTTATTACCTAATACTTGGGGAAATGAATTCATTAACCACGATTTACTCACATGGTGCATCATTGTGACCAACAGACATCTTCTCGAGCCGGACGTCACCAAACGTGCAACTATACGGCAAGTGGTACGGGATCCATGGCTGGTATCGGGTGGCCTACTTGTCCCGACGAGGAGACCAATTTACGACCGAAAATGGCTTGGAGCAGGTGATTCGGATTACTAAGAATGTTCTTCAGACATGCCCATACAGATTAAGATAAATGCCAAATGTCCTCTGGGTATAAAGTAGCCCGAACTGCATGCGCTCAACATAAAAGTAATGTATCCGTCGGCTGATTTGAAATCTGGATATCCATAGGTATGAAAGAAAACCAAGAGGTGTTGTCGCTAAAAAAAGGTCGTGATTGTTTTTCTTATCGCTCTGTCCCCGCAATGTTTCTGTACTGCTGTTTTGGCATGTTTTTTTAAGCTCCCTTGAGCACTAAGATTGGTGAGAAAAATAAAATAACAGGATTTCATTTCTATCAAATGATATTCGTTTTATAAAAATATTTAACGCAACAATTTTCTACGCTGAAAAGGTAAGTGAAGCGCTTATAAAATAGTGTCTTTTCCGTGGTGCAGCAATAAAGAAGTGCTGAATTCCTTGTATTTGCGTGAACAAATTATTAAACTAAAATATACTAGCGTTACGAATAAATTGCTTAGTTTCAGTCGTCATGTGGTGGAAACAGGTGAAAACTGCAGTCATGTGATAACTTTTATGCCTATTTTAACGTGGGAGGAACGGGAGGGAAATATGTGGTTGAAAGATACCAACCTTCTATTTTATGTGAAATATCTTTACCATTTATTTCGTTATATTTTATATTGTATTTTATTATTCTCTGCTAACCCTTCTCCTTTCTTTCCTTCTTCCGTTCAAGGCTCATTCCCCTCACTCTTCCCAACACATATTTCCCTCCCCGTCCTCCCTGGTTAAAATAGGTATGCAAGTCAGCACATGACTGCAGTTTTCACCTTAAGATGACGCAGTGCATCGAAATCGGTCGTGGATTATATCTAAGGCCAATCATAATATCTAGTGGAAAATTGCTTCTATTTGTTCATTATTAGAATGTACAAGTACTGTGATTCAGGTAAGAAACTCATTGGAAACTCGAGTCGAAAATATGTGGTTTGAAAAATACGTAATCAAAACACTGCATTAACCAGCACCAAACTCACGTCTGGAAGCATGAGAAACGTGACACATTTCACGGAAGTACAAACACCTAGTATACGTTGTCACAGAAGTACTGCCGTGTGGTGCCCTCGATAAAAGAGATTCACGTCCTAAGAGAACTTACACTACTTGCACTCGCTAATACGTATCCATATAATTGATAATAATAACAGAAATCAGTTACTGAATGCTGCCTATTTTCTGAATAATAAAGCTTTAAGTCTTACTAAATTAAAAATTATTACATTTACGCAACTTATAAATATTATAAATAAATTAAACCACTCACATTAATATTCGCGAAAATTTATTATCTAACGTTTTAATAAGGCATGGTTAATAATTTTAATGAATTTTAAGGCATGGTTAATAAGGCCTGGAAGTTAATAATTTTGGTATGACAACTAAATGTGAATTTCTAGTTTAATTTAGTCCTCGAACGAGGATGATACTCTTCTTTCAGTAAAAGATTCTGATACGTGTATAAAAATCGAAATTGAATGTTGAAATAAAACGTTTTAGGGAGACGGAGTGATCTCATTCAATGGCCCTACATGGGACAAGATAACTGAAATTGTATTACGAAAGATTCCAGTTTCTTGTGTAATCTCACGAGTCCAACGTGATGTATCGTTATTTCCTTGAATGGCATAGTGTCTTTTCGATGTCCATGAAGTAACTCAGGGCACCATCGATTTGGAGCAGAGACTTTGCATGTCACCGAGCTCATTTTCTTTACACAGATCATCAACCGTCTCAAAACACGCCACTGGGTAGTTGAATCGTCAACAAACACAATTATTGCTCGTTTAGATACTTTTAGTGAAGTCATATTCCGTCTTTTAAGTAAGTTCTTGCGGCAGTCGCATATCCTGCTCCTAGTTCAGTGACACTGGTGAAAGCAATCTCCATTTTTCCTACGGGGACAAATATTTCTTATTTCCCGATCTAAATATTGCAACCGAAAAGCGTTACAACCGTCTCTTACAATAATTTACTGATGAGCCCGTGACGAGGGCGCTTAGCGCTCCCGAATCCGTTATGTAAACAATGGAATCAACAAATCCATACTTAATCCCACCCTCATATTAGGTTTTCGTTAAACATCGATCGCATGCACGATATCCCACTTTCCAGAATTCCGTACCCGTAGGCGACGTCTCCGCTCTTAGTCGGAGGCGCGCCCAACTCCCTCCTCATGTGAATAAGGGTTTGCGGGTGCTTCCGGCCACAACGCAATAAACCTGCATTTTCTCTCTGTGCAGCTCTTGGATACTTGCATCATCTCCGGGTGCGTCTAATGGGCGGCATTCGTTTTCCTCGTATAAATCTCGATTATCTGCAGTTCGACGTGTGTTTTGGCAACCGGTTATTTCATCGAAATCCCATGGAGGTGGTATCGCGGACGACTACAAACACTCGTTACCCAATCCTCCCAGCAATACGAACGACCAAGCCCAGACCCTTACTGCCGCCTAAGATTCAAAACGAAAAATCCAATGGAGGGAGCTCATATCCTCAAGGAAATCGTTCTCTCCCCACCAATCCCCCGCCCTCACGAAACAAACTCATACGACAAGGAACCTACAGCGTTCTGGAGCCCAAGGTTGTGAAAGGACCGATGAACGGGAGTGAACAAGGACACCGGGAAAAAATTCCCAAGGAACAGCATACAGACGCCGGTTGGAAGAATGTGGCACCGCCGATCGCAAATCGGAGACTACCTAAAATTAAACGGAAAGTTCCAGGAGTCGCTGAAGCAAAAAATACCTTCTCTGACAAAAGTCAACAATCACAGAAAAACCAATCGTTCTGGATAGATTTGTGAAGAAAAATTTGGTGAGGTGCAATAATTGATTTCTCATGCATGACAATTATTTACCATAGGTACTTTTGCAATTGATTCTGTTCTTAGGTAGCCTGAAATTTACGAGTAGTTAAGTGTAAAAACATAGGTACTTTAATGAGATAACGTATGTGTATGCATATAGAAAACATTTGATGAATTTAATATCATTTGCGAAGGAAAATCAAATCGTACTGTAATTGATAACGGTCTTGAAAATAAAAAACATTGTTTAACTCTGTCGGCGCTAAATTCCATTAGTATGCAATTGCAAATTATGGACAAATGCTCTTGATATAAATTATTATGAGAAGAATGCCTTGGTTATTACGAAGGGTCAATTAAGTTTCTCTCTAGGAGTTTTATTTAAATCATTCTCCTTAATTCTCCAGCTATATTGTCCAATATGTGGAAGGCATACTGTTCCACAAACAAGTTTTATTGTTAGACTAAAATTCGATACTTCACAGAAGTGTGAAAAATTAGATAAGAGAAGAATAATTGTGCAGCAATTGGACTATGTTTTTTTGTAACGATGAAAACGAAGCAAGCAGTAAAATATACATTTATATGATTTAAAGCAAATGTCAATTACAAATAATTGCATCCTGACTTAGTATTAAATATTTGTTTGTACAAATTAGAAAAACAGGAGTAAAAGATAATAAAGCTATTAAAATATAATATATTTGTTAGAAATTACTAATTTGAATACATTGAAATACCAAATAAGAATGAAGATATACAAAAGGAGTAGAATAATTAGCCGATTCTAAGAAGCAAAAGAGCATGGATACCTTTGCATATATGCACTTTGCATCATTATATCATTCTTCAAGAAATACTTGCTAATTTATTATGTAGCTTGAACATTTTGTTTCTCGTACACAAAAGAGAATCAATTATTTCTCAATTTTGAGAAAGGATGAAACACATATACAAGAAAACTCAATTATTTGTCTGCAATAAATAAACCATAAGTTTACGGACAAGGTGCTGCTTAATTATTTTGATAATGAATTTTTAAATGTAATTAATAGATTGGACCTACATGAATTCGATTGTAGGTGGGATTTCTGTATGGAGGAAATTATTTATCGTTTCTACCACTTGATATATGCACATGTCGAATAGTAAAACAAGATTACTTTTAGGTTCATTTCATAAATATGCAGTACAACGTCACCATTTTTCATTCAAGGGGCCGAAAAATTGACCTTCAAAATATCTGGGCTTGAAATTATCTAACTTAAAAAATACTTTAAAATATTTTTTGCGTTTAATCAGTAAAATCGAAAAATCCGTTTTATCTCACCGACCAAAAAGATCTGATATCTTTGTTATTCAATTTTTTATACTAAACGTAGTTTTCAGATCAGATATTATAACAGCGCCTTTTTCAATTGCCTTCTTCCCGATACAGAGTCTTTTTTCACATTTCCCATGCTTCTCTTATTTCCGTTGAAGTGGGTCAAGTAGACTGATCCTTCTGCGAAGTGATGGCGCATTTTTTTCACTATCGAACAAGGGAAACGCATCTTCAAGATAATAAATGAATCTTTTATGCCCAAATCAATATGATCTCATTCTCTTTTGATTATAAAATACGTTTTTATCCTTTTATCATTATTTTTCATGAATTGTACCCGTAAGAAATTATAAGGCAATTTCAATGACTTTGCAAATGAATAAGATTCTCACGAAAAACGACCTACTAGGAGATGTTATCACCAACAAAAGTTTAAATCATTAGGAGTTACCTTTCAAAAGAACGAGGTCATAAATATCCCACTTTTTCGTCGCTGTCATATTAAGCTTATCGGTTACACAGTATTATATTACTGCAACGTCGACGTTTCACACAATTCGGAGTAAATGGCCATTCAGCTGGAATCCCACACTGGGTTTGATAGACTGACAGGAGTTTTTACGGATATTTTTCGAATCAGGTTATGTCGCGATACGACTTTAGCCTTCGGAGTACAGGTTAGGTTGAGCACGGGGTGTTCAAATTACTTTCAGTGATTAGTTTAATTTCTGGAATACGAAAAGTACGTTTCTCCGCACCTCTAGCGATGTAAGAGACGTTTCAACATTCATTTGTAGGCACGGATTATGGCAAGAGAACAGGCTTCAAGAGGTGAGTTAACGCATAACATCGCAAATTGTCGTCGAGGCTTACTCTTCTGCAGAAAATTATAACAATGATGACCTCCGACTCCCACTCCTAAATGACCCTAACTTCTGCCTCCTCCATACCTCAGAGAGCCTGTTTATAACGGCTTAGTGACCTTGACTTCTCTTTCGTCCTTTCGCTAGACGAAAGAGAAAAGTGTGCAAAAGTCAAGAAGAATATCAAAAGCGGATTGAAAGCCAAGGAAGAGCAAGGGTCTGGCTGGCTTCCCTTCTCCTTGAGGCTAGGAGCCCTGAGTTCAGTTGAACGACCAACGGAATAAAGCACCAAAGAATAAAAACAAAAGTTCTGATGGGGCAATCGATTCTTTAAGATACAGGTTCGTTAGTATCATATCCGATATCGTTCCACAGTTACTTAACCTGGCGAAACGAAGTAGTGTGCTTTGGGGCCAATTAAGTTTATTTTGCATGGAAATGCGGTCACTTAAAAGTGTACGCTCGAAATGTGGAAATACGCAAACAGTTGTAGCCGCGCATCATTTTGCGAGTCTAGGGCTTGTTCTTGGCTTCGTATTTCACCGAAGACAGATTAATGTTTATACTAATACGCATACACCAGTGATTTTATTCGGAGATTGCTATTTGGTTCTAACTACATGATATTTCGAATTATGCGAATTTGAAACGAGGTTGATCTGTATATCAGATATCGCAATGAGTGGGGGGATTAGATGGCAATATTTATAAAATATATTCATTAGGCCAAACAATTATTCCTTTTTGATTACTACAATCTAGCAATGATTTATGAATCACACTAAACACTTTTCTTAGATTGCATACACCACTCTAACATTCCACGCCTTATTTCATTTAAAGGGGAATAGGTAAATCCAATATATGAACCTATAGATTAAGGGGAAACCGATAAAAATACCATGGATCTTAGATAAAGTGAAAAGAAAGAAAAAAATCAGGAACTTGGGAGAAAAAATCAAGATAAAGAAATGAAATCAGCCAAGAGGCAGGATGGGCTGGAGAAGAATAAATGATGACCATATGGAGAAGAGAAATATAAATTTTCTAAAGGAAAAGATAAAGTCATTTACAGACCTTAGTTACCTACTTTTTAATGTAGACAAATCAATTGACATTGCAATTCAAGATGAGACTGATGAAATTTTCAATGAAGAAGAAAATAAGCCAGATAGTTGGAATGAGTATTCGAAGTAATTTCATAAGGGAGAGAAAATTCATGTTAGAATTCTGTGAAGTAGAAGATATGGTGGATAATGATGAGAAAGGAGACCCTCCATGGTGATGTTGATGCTGCAGTGTAGGATGTATGGCTGTATAAGGTACCAGGGGTCAATGAAATACCATAAGAATCAATAAGAATATCACGCAAACCAACCTTGACACGGCTCTAAAATATTTTTTGTGACCTTCATTCAAGAGACAATTCCAATGGACAATCAGAAGCACATAATTAGACTGGGCAAGGCAGCAGCAGACATGTCATTTTGGAACAATCAACTTGGTGATTCATAAGAACAAACAATCAAAGAATGGAAAGAAAGCAACATTGGATGACGGTTAATCTGAATGTTCAAAAAGTAGAGGATCAGTAGAAGCTATTATTGATTTCAATATGCCTTATAATACCAAATATCTTCCAGAGAATTGCATAAACTGAAGAAAGATTTTTACATAGTTGGAACACAATGTATTTCTTAAAGGAAATTGGAATGAGTAACAGTAAAACAAGACTGAGACATTGAGAAATGAGAGAAAAAATGGGTAAAAGTTGGGGATAGAGAATGTAGGCTCGAAGATAAAGAGGGATAGACAAAGGAGTCCAGAGCGTCCCACACCAACACAGAAGAACGCCAACCTTCCACTCCTGACAACTGCAAAGTGAATCAACTCATGGCACCTGGATAATCCCCATTGAAAGAAACCGATCTACCAATGGACCTGAGCCAACATCATTTTCCTTCCCTGGACACCCTGTAGAGATGGGATGATGGACGCCATAAAAAAAACCCAGATAAGAGGAAAGTCTCATCCCACCAACTGGACTCTCCTTTGTCTATCCTTCTTCTTCTAAAAGTTTTCAATCTCCACCCTCAACTTTTACCTGTTTCTTATCCCTCCCTCAAGAGCTTCCATTTTTTGCATTTGCCTCTCCCCCAACACCCTGGTTTCCCCCCTCCTGTGTTATATATATATATAAATATGTATATATATAAATGAGTGAGAGCTTCATTTGAAAATAATGTAGTGCATCGAAACTACTCAAAAATAAATCTTTATTAAGTGAAAAATTGCAAGAGTTTTCGTTCCTGTTACTATTGTATAAAATCCATGGAGAAAGAATAGTCACCTTTTTCAGATAGCTATGCTTGCAAAGATGACAAAGTGAATATTATAGCCTATATTGTTGAAGGACCAAATGCATAAATTAGGGAGGAAACATAGCAAGTGAAACAGTTGTGCTATTTTTGCAGCAGGATCAAAATCATTAGAATGAGAAAAGTAGGACAATACAATTCAAGGTAATTCACATATATACAGGTAGGGTTTGAATGGTCCCTAATGACAATTTACTTCTTGGTAATGAATAATAGATGGTAGCACTTTTCCACTTAATAGAATTTATTTTACGACCAGGTTTTGATGTATTACATCATCATCAGCTAACAAAATGAAGTTGTGTGCAGTCTACATTTAAGATTCTGGAAGGAGAGGACAGGGAAGCTACTCAATTTGTACTTCTTGATACCTATTGCAAGAACTTCCTCTTTCTATGTTCAATATCATATCTTTCTTCATAACTTCTCCCTGCCTTCATACCTTCTAAAAAGCTCACTCTCTTCTTTCTTGCATACCCAACTTCCAAGTTAGCCTATAACATGCCATAACCTTTCAATGTTTCCTCAGCCAACTTTCTCTGCCTTTTTTTATCTTCTCCAGTAACTACTTCTCTCCATCCATCCTATTTAATTGGCATTTGTCTTCCTTTCTGTCTAAATTATATTCTTCATTCTCTACCATAGCCACAAAGCTGTCTTTCCTCATGCCTCAAATCCATAATAAAGCACTACGCTAAATAATTACACGAAAACTGGATATAAGTACCAAGCCTGTAAAAAATGTGTCATTAGTGATATTGTGGAGCCGAATAGCACAAAATCCTTGGGAGAATGGGATATCTTGAGCTTAAGGTGGCCTCTATGGATGAATTATTAACTGATATTATTTTTGTCAGAATGGTACGTACTTAACCTTTATCAAATTTGTACCTGATGATGCCATATCATGGTAAAAATTGTTGTACTAAACCAAATAAATGCTTTCTGAGAGGCATCCCAATCCTATTTGAGGTGCTTTGTTGAGGGCACTTTGAGTGAGTACGCTGTCCGTTGGATAGGATATTAAGCTGCAAACTCCTTGGGGCCTTTCGTTAAGAGTAGGCTAATACCAATGCCAGGTTTCTCTCCACCCATCATCCTTTCCTGTCCATTCCTAATGACCTCAGCTGTTGGTCACTTCCCCTAAAACTACTACTATTACCAATTAAATGCTGTGGGAAAGCACATTCTCTCTTTCATTTGATAGACATACAAAACTTCCACGAAGTGAAGCCTGAACCTATTTGGTTTATACCAATTAAAAAAGAAAATATCATATTAGAAAAGGTACCAAGGGCATGAAAGCTAGATACCAGTAACTTCCTCTCTTCATACACCCTACAACCTTGGTATTTGCTTCTATCTTAGTCCAACTTATTTTCTCCCTTTTTCATCATACCTATACCTCAAAAACTTCCACTCTATGATCAACCTCTTGCATCAAAGAATAGGTCTCTCATCCAAAAAACATTAAAATCTACATTAAAGTCCCTTTAACTTTTTTCACATCATTACTCAGAGTAACTATCATTAATTCTTCTTTTATTTTCTCTTTTGACACTTCACACACATTTCCAATATACTATCTCTTACTGCCCTTTTTTGACTGTCCCTGCTCCATAGATTTTTGCTTTGCTATTTTTCATCCCGTTTAACATCCCTCTCAATGCCATTTCTTCTAAATTCTCTTGTTTTCTATCATTCTGATTATTTCTTTAGATGCTCTATCCCGATCTTAAGCTCTACCCCCATTTCTCAATTGTTTTCATTCCCCTTATATGAAAATTAGTCCATTTTTCTAAAATGGTAAGATATAGATGATAGCGGCAGGAGATGATCTACCAGCAAACAGTATGCAATGCTACAGAAGAATTAATAAAATAAAATGGGATAGCCATGTCTCTACACTAACTTTGAACAGAACCTCCAAAGAGACTGGCAAGAAGAGGAAAAACAATTTGGCATGTCGCAGGGGTAATAATAGAGACCCATACAGAAAGAGCTGTATAAAGGTAGAAATACAGAGGAAGGATGAACATAAATTATTAGAAGAAAGTTATAGAAGGCATAAAAAAAATTGAACAGATTTAATAGTAACAGGGTAGGTAAGGAATTCTGTTACAGGCCAATTCTCTGACTACTACAGTGATGAACTTCATTCAGAATTTAATGCTCCTCAACCAAAAGGGAAATCAAAGTTGCTTAGACATACATATGGTATACATACACTCCACCAAGGAAATGCAATTTTGATGAATAGATGTTAAGATGATGAACTAAGTAACTACTGAGTTCCATTAAGTACTGGCAAAATAGGAAATAGACATTAATGCTCACAGAGTCATATTTTACTGAGTTTTGCAAGAATTCATTTTCTTTCTTAAGAATATTGAGAGCCTCCAGAAATAAAGAGCATGAACGAAGTAGTAATAGTAATTTAATTTTTTAGGTGCTTTAATAACCAAGGTAATTGCCCCTAACCGGGTCTATATTAAAAAAAAGAACAGAAATGAGGGGTAGAATATGGAAATTCCTTCACTGTGAATGAAATGATGTGCTACATGAGAGTGACTGAGGTGGGAAAAGAATTCAAAGGAAGGGTGAAGTGACAGAGAAGTATCACAGAAAAAATTTGTAAAAGAGTCAGTTCTCTGTAACAATGTTACTGTACTTCATATCATGCTTTTTTAGCACCGAGTCCATCCTGAAAGGAAGTGGTGTGTATACCTATGTGCACTTAATTGTTAACTTCCAAGTATTTAAAAGAATTTAGCTAGTGAAATTTTATTTAATAACAAAGTATTACTAGGATTTTATAGTGAATATGAGAATAACTTTACTGAACATCAAACATAATAACAAAGTCTTTAAGCAAAAATGTAATTTTCATTTAACATGCATTGGTAAGATATTACAAAGGATTCAATTTCACAAACATTACATTGTTATAAGAAAATGAAAAACTAGAATTATTGAAACACTTAGTCGTTAAAAAAATAAATAGGAAGGAATTTATGAAGTCTCTACTCATCATTGGTAATTTAGGAAGAGGGGAAGTAAGTAGATAACTCATCTGGATAGGAATTCATTGTTAATGAGCAAGTAGAAGTGATTATTATAAGGTAACCTACTGGCTAAGGTAGGTTTTTGGATGGACACAACTATCAAATAAATATCTTGTGACTCCAAACAAAATGCAATCGAGCAACATACTCTACATCAGGTTCCTCTTCATCTCTGTTTACTTCCTTCCTCCCTTCATCCCATCCAACATCCCCATCCTGTTCCTGCCCTTTTCTCGTTTGCCTAACATTCTCCCCTCTATTTTAGAAGTGATATGCTGAAATTATTTGGCTATACAGTACCAAGATCATGAGCTCTTTTGGGTTATATGTAGCTAACAATTTCTCAAATTATAACTTGGTCTCTTTTCAAGCTGATTAGTCAGTTTTGAGATTATGGGGATTGATAACCATGTAGAATTTTTCACTATAATGCTGGTAACTAATATGAATGCAGCGGAAAAATGACATCCTTAAATAATTTCCTTTACCATTAAAACGTGAAATTGAAATTAATTATTGCCAACAAGGATTTCCTAGGTTTTGGGAAAAATTATCAATAACTTGAGGCTCAATTTAGCAGAATAGCAAGGAGTTAGCTGTCATCAAAAGCAAGGGGTAAATAACTGCTTTACTTTGGTGCTTGTATCATGTATGTTTTTCCCTCCAAACACAACAATGATTTTTATACTATCTGAAATGGTTAATGTCTCCACTGAAGCAAGGGATCAGGTACAGGAAGACAACTGGAGCATTATGGGTTGGCCTTGAAATTTATATCAGACTTCAAGAAATTTCCAAAGCACTAAGAGGGAATCAGAGTGTCATGTTTGCAAATTAGCATTGAATAAGTTTCCCTCAAAGTCAAGAACACTTCAATACTACAACAGATAACTGCCTAATTAGGAATTTAAAATTCATTTACAATAAAATAATTCTTGTACTTTGCATGACTTATCATTAGGTATTCATTAATAAGTTTGTATCAAGTAAAATAAGGGCTTGGCTGAATAGAAACAAATCAATATATCAGTTGGCATCATGAAAATTCAGAGGATCTCACAAGAAAAAATACTTCATTCATAAATGAAAGAAAATTCACAGGAAAACAACATTTTCTTCTAAAATTAACTGTATACTTAAAAAAATAGACAACAAACATCAAAAAATTACTTCTAAACCGGGTATAACTATTACATTATTAAAGATTTTCTTGAGTAGCATTCGTGCTTGGGTGAGAGTAAAGCTTCTAAACATTTGGGCAA
Source organism: Hetaerina titia (assembly GCA_037158775.1). Lineage (NCBI taxonomy): Eukaryota > Metazoa > Arthropoda > Insecta > Odonata > Calopterygidae > Hetaerina > Hetaerina titia. Next base: position 42,815,931 of record CM073771.1, read on the forward strand.
GGATTGGGTCAACAAGACATTTGCGACATCATAATGGTATTATGAAAATTGCTCACAAAGTCATACATCATGCAAATCAGTGATTCACCACTTTCAGCATAAGGGTTGGGCACATTGATGATGTGCTACATAAAACCTGGAAAGTAGGTGATAGATTGATGGACAGAAAAATAATGTTCTTTATATTTTTAAAAAAATTAAAATAAAAGCACCATTAAAACATTTGAAGGCTGATTTGATTTTCCTAATAATAAAATTATTTTTTAAAACTTAAAACATAAAAAAAATAAAAAAAACAAAGGTAAAAATAAATAGCCTCATGTTGTTTAAAATAATCAAATTAGGATTTCTAGGCACTTGAGCCATTGTCTAAGTCAAGAGGGATATAATAATTGGGTCATCAAGAGTATATGAACATGTGGTGCTTTACAGAAAATAATGATTCTTTTTTTTCTCTTCTGAATGCTCCAGGTAACCAATGTGCTGATAGAATCCTGATTATTATAAGGACACCACTTTCAGCCAGTCATTCAGTTTTCCAGGAGTCAAGGACCAGAGTTGACACAGTCTTCAAGTTTGAGGCTAGTCATGGTAACCTATGGTTTGGCAACTTAATTACCCAGCTAACTGAGATGGACAACGACAATCATTTTCCCATTGACCTTATTATGAAATGAAATAAATTAACTTGACACATCAAGAATCTATTACTTGAGAAGATGCAGATTCAGAGAAATATTATCTTTACAATAATAAGAAGAAATATGACAACATTGAGGCTAAATTATAATACTCTTAATTTCTAAATAAAATTGCATTTGCTAACAGAGCTGTCCATTTTGTTGCATAAAAATTTATTTGAAAGGAATGGGAGATTTTATCTGAACTACAGACCACTAGATCTTCCACTGTCAATACAATTATCTGCAGCTAATTCCAAATAAAGGCATAAATCAGACCACCGTGAACTAAAAATTATTGTTAAAAAGTATATGTGAGAAGATATTAGGTTTTGTGTTTACATGATTCATACCTGGATGGAATATTTACATTAGATAGGGATTAAAGGAACTAAGGGGATGGAATAATAGTAAGTAAATAACAAGTAGTAATATGGAAAAAGTTCAGTAGGAGGAATATTTTTGGCAGACACTGGATGTTAAAGGTCACCTAAAAGAGTACTTAAATAGTTACATAATGAGCTATGAATTCATGTGCATATAATCTAAAATGTATTGAGAGTCCCCTTGATACTTTTCTTTCAAAAAAAAATAATTTGTTCACACAAATACATCTAGAAAAAAAGGCAAAATTACTTTAAGAAGAAGAAGAATTATAAACATTAATTGAACATGACACAAGTTTCATAGTTTTCCATGAAAGCTCCTCTAAACATGATATTTTGAAAAAACAGCAATGCTTGAAGGATGATTTTTCAAATTTTATGATAAAAATTTGTCCATGTACAGACATCTACATATAAAGTGTAGAAATAAATTCTTATTTCAAAACAATGTGAAAATGCTAAGGCTAAAAATTCAACTCAACTTCCAAGTATCCCACTCATGATGTACAATGTCCGAGATTTAATTACATTCTGAGAATCTGTGACTCTTGAAATACCATAAAGTACATCCCAAAGCATTATTTCTTGATTAAATATGCATGAGCATTATCCTTAAGCACACACAATTTATAAACACAAGTACATCACAATGAAAATGGAAAACAATTCCCTACTATATACAAAGGGTTAGTAGTTGGAAGATTCAGGGAGTATTTGTTAAACATTTTTTCACATTTAAGAGCAAATTGCACTTAACGTGACTACTTTAGGAGCAATCTGATTATTGCTAGAGTTTATCGCAGTCACTTTTAAAAGTATGAAGGTATCAAAAATTGGGTGAGGATGAAAAGAAGGACACAGCCATTGCACATTGATGATCAAAAGGCTTCAGGATCATTGAATTCCATATCATCTTAACACAGAAAGAACTGAAAAAAAGATTTCATGACCTGAATTTACCTTTCACTGATAAAACACATGAAATAGTCTTTTTCATGTTAAATCGAATTTTTTTAAATGCTTTGGTGGTTTATACGGTCACTGTGATGGCCCATTGTTATTCACAACTGGATTTGTCAGCTGAACTTTTCCAATTTCATTTTTAAATTTAGCTATAGTCTCTTTGGCCAATTTCAACCTTTCCTTTAAGTCTCCAATTTCAAACCTTATTTTGTTTTTTGCATTTAATATAGTTTGCAGTGTTTTCTCCTTTTTTTCTTCAACTGAAAGAAGTAAACAATTGGATCAAGTAATGACAGAAATATGTAATACCATTTTGTGAAATGAGCATAATTTGCTATTTCATTTTGATAATTTAACATCCATAGGAAGCTTTAAATATTTCACTGGAGAAGGTTCAATTGCAAGAACAACTTACAATCTGTTTCATGTTTCCAAGGCCCAAAGGTTAACTGGCAAGTGGTTGACAGATAATGCTGCATTTGCACAGTGGGATCTTGAAACACTATTTCTTCATAAAACTCTGAAACAAGTGTCTTTTTCCCAAGCATGACATCAGGACCAGTTTGAAAGAGTTTAAGGACATGATACAGTGTTACCTGTAAAAAAAACTTGGATTACTGAATTAAATTCCCAAAGTAAAATCCCTGTCTCTTTTACTTAAAAGGATTTTACTTTTGTGAAATTTTTTGTACACCAAACCATGAGTGAACTTTCCCATGCATCATCTTTTGCGTCAAGCAAATGCATTTCAGGAAGTATTGTTTACCATATTAAAAAAATCATATTCTTATGTGTACCTGGGGTCATGAAAATGTAACCAAATACGGGTAAATAATTTTTGGCAATTGCTAATGAAAAAAAATATAAATATATATATACACCAAAACACAGTGATCAACCCGAAGGTCGGTTTAGAAGGTGATGGTAGAGCTCACCCATGTACCAAGCCCAACGGCATGTGAATATTCACACATCAGGGTAGGGGGGCCAGTTTCTTTCCCTGTGACAGTTATGGTTTCCCAGGAAGATCTGGTACCCGAAAAATTAACTAGCTTGGGTGGAGCTGCAGATGCTCAGAGTGCATTGCCCGGGAATCGAACCCGGGACCCTCCGGCCAGTGGTCCAACTCTCTACCCACTGGACCACTGCGACACTCATATATATGCAATGCTTACAGATCATAAGTGAATAGTGTTTGGTGTATTTATGCCTGTCTGGAAAGGATCCAACCATGCAATATTTTGAGAAAAATAGCTTTAGAACAATGAGGCCTTAGATCCCTTCAAGGTACTGGTCTTGGGTCCTCACACACATTTCTCAGCATCTCTTCCACTTTTCAAAACAATCAGCAAAAACCTTTTGTGGAATGGTCACCAGCTGCATCATCACATTCTCTTTTACCTAACCAGCATGAAGAATTACATGGTGTATTTGCAAGGGACTTGCTCCAAGGCAAAATAGATTACCCAGGTTTTCTAAATAAGTTCATAACTAGAGAAAAGTCATGGGTCTATGACTATGACCCTGAAACAAATGCCCAGGCTTCCCAACAGCGGGCTGATGAGAGAGAAAGCAATGAGGTAGCCAATGACCATTCTGAGAAATGACTTTGCCGATTATTATGAGAAACGGAAGAGGTGCAGGGGGAGGTCCCATGGGGATTGAAGGAGACTAAGGTCTCATTGTTCTATGTAGACTAATTTTCTCAAATCATTCTAATGGCTGGATACTTTCCAGAAAGACCTCGTACTGTGCAGGGGCACCAGTTGTAGAGGTGGAGATATTCTTAGTGGTTTGTAGGTAAAGCGGTTGTTGGAAGAGTTCATAAGATATCTAAATATGAGACGTTCGTGCTGGAAATCACTCCTACAAGAATTTAAAAAAAGCAATTCAATAGGAGTTCTTCCATCAGTGCATGAATTTTCTTTTCTTTGCATCCACAATGCATACAAATAAAAGGTAATTTTTCAAAAATTGGATGCCAATTAATGAATAATTAGATATAATGAGAATTCATTGATATGAAAGAAATTCTATAAACTTGAACAAGTTCTTTGAAAATCAATTATTACATAACATGGTTCATGAATTACTAAATTATATTCTGAATTAATCCTAAAAGTAAAATATTTGGAGTGTCTTACAACTGCATCTGCACTGGCCTCACAAGGTAAGATGGTACAAGAATGCTATGAGAAAAAGTGCGAAGTGATCCCTTTGTGATTTTCATGATGAATTTCCACTGAAAATTACATAAATTGCTCCATGTGCAATATATTGGTGGTGCATCCAAAGGAATTATTATTAAAGCATCAAAGTATGAGTTTATTCCCAAGACTATGGCTTAACAGACAAAAATTACGAAGTGCTACAACATGAACTGTAGGGTCAAAAATCATAATTACCCGATAGAGATTTTCCTAGAATTATGATGATTTGGTGGTTATACTAACTAACACATCTGAACAACAGTATTAGATTTGGGAATGAATTCTGGTCACGGGGAATATTTTCACGGCAATTATGAATACAAGTGTACAATGGTCATTGTGGTAGTTACAGACTTTCAGTGCAAATCACTATCCATTGGATAAAACATTAAATAACAAACCTAAATCATGAGTAATAAATTCATCACATTGGTTTTTCTTCCACAAGTAAAAAAGTTAATTTTTGTGCATTTATAACTTGATAATTTTTTGTTGAAAATTTCTTATAACTACTCTTGATACATTCATTTGCAACAAATCTACATTTATCACCATGGAAAATCATTTGTGAAATTCAAACATTACTTGTAATTCTGCCCTCTAGCAAGCAGGAATTAGGGTTTACAGAGATACTGCTGTCTCATCCCTACTTTTTATTGCATAATGGTTACAATTGAAAACCCATTGAATAATGAATGGTATTGACTGAGACAGAATATTATTTTCTGAAAGTTGGTTTGATGGATGAATGTAGAGTTCAACTCATGCTAAGCTCAATGGTTTGTGAAAGTCAGACCAGGGTATGGGGATTGCACCTATTGTCATAACAGTTGAGAACTAAAAAGAGAACTTGCTCTACTTGATTTGTAAAAAATTAAGACATTTTGTTAGCAAGACTCAGCAATATGAACATATGCAATTACTGAGCAATCAAGAGTAATACAGGTATGAATTAGTTACACTTCTGACTTTAATTAAAATAATTTGTACATTAATATTGTTATCAGTAATGACCTAGTTAAAGTAAGTTTTGGATGGACAATTCCCTTGTCTCTCCTAAAAAACACAACTAAACATCCAACACTACAATAATACTCCCTCTTTTATTCCCCATACTTCCCTCTTTCATTCTGTCCAACATCCCTATCCTATTCCTAACCCTTCCTTGCTAACCTAACATTCTTCACTCTATCACAATTTCCAACATCCCATTCACAATCAAAATGCTCTGCATCTATCTTGGCTGCCTCCTTTGGATTCTTCCAAACAATCTCCTCTCCTTCCCACCATAACTAGCACTTCCTAATTTTTTTCCTTTCTGTCCATTTCAAAATTTCCACTCTTCACCAAGCCCAAATTTCATGTCTCGAATCTCTGCCTATCCTCCTGCTTCAATGACCATGTTTCCGCACCAAACAAAGCCACGACCTATTTCAAAGTTTTAATGAACTTTTTCTTAACACCCTTAATCAATGCCCCTTACATCAATCATTACTCCTTGTGAAAGCTTCTTCAACTAATGCTATTCTTCCCCTAATCTCCATACTATTTTGACATAATCCAAAACACTTATGAGATACATAAACTTTTTCCTTCTCTAATTTTTGCCCTCCCCCCAATTTTAACATAGCCTTGCTCTTTCTGGAAAAATGCATAAACTTTGTTGTATCCACATTTATTCTTATCCCATATCTATTGCACTGAATTTCCAATGCAGTCAACAATACTTGCAACCCTTTGGCTGACTGACAAAACTAAAGCTTGATCATCAACAAACCCAAATTCTTCCCTCATACATACTATGAATTAGTCCATAAAAACTCATCTCTTACTCCAACCTTTCCCTAAAATTTTAAGCAGTTCACTGGGAATGTGGTCAAGCCCCACAGCCTTATTTGATGTCAATTCCCTAAATTCCTTTTCTATATTGCCATTGAGCAAGCCTGGACCCAAGCTACCTGCATCTATGTCATATTTTCTTTCTATCTCTAACTTTGCTGGCCTACTGTCTTTACCGCACAGTTATTCTATAACCTTCCATCCATCTTGAATCTTCTCTGATTGAATAATTTGTTGTCTCAGACTTAACTTAATAGAATTTACACAATATATTGGAACAGAAGAAGTTACTTCGTTATTCCAAATGAACTTTATTGAAACATAGCCAATGTTTTGATGTTGGACGTCATCATCAGATGATCATCAACTGATGATGACATCCAACATCGAAAAATCTAGGTAATGTTTTAATAAAGCTTGTGTGGAATTACAGAGTTACTTCTTTCATTTCAATATTCTTTGGTTCAACTAATATTTTTCCTGACCTACCCTTGATTATTGTCATAGATTTTCCCTTCCAACTTCTCGACAGTGCTTTCACCTTCTTGTATAGAGCACCGATTTCACCCTTCCTTTGTAAACTTTCCATGCTCTCAAAATTGGTCTTCCACCATACTTCTTGTGCTCTATCTGTTACCCACATAAATTATTTAACTCTTTATACTTCCCTGCACCTAACTCTGTATTTACATTCCTCCTCTCATCTATCTCTCTAATCACCTCATCCATAATGTATAATTTTTCCTATTTATTGTTCCTGTGTTTATGTTCTGCCATGTAGGGCAGCTTTTGATATTCCCTTTTGATTGTCCAATTTGAAAATAAATTAGGTAATATAAAATAAAAAGTAAGTTAACATTAAATTTCAATAAATTTTGTAAATTACAGTCAAATTAATTTTAACCATATCAAATATTATCAGTTTGAATGCAGATCACTGATAAGTGATCAAATCACTCAATGTCTTAGCCAGATGGCTACTTAAGCTGATAGTCATTGGTTCTTTCTCCTTCTGGAGCAAGCTATTGCCTCATAGTATGAAACTCAGAATGATACCATTATTAGTACCTCAAACATTGCCTCACATGCAATTTTTTGCTGATATTTAAGGAAGTACATGAAAAATATTAATATTTTCCCATGAAAAAATGATAAGTTTCAACCACGGCCAATGATGATTATATTTATAACAGTATTCAATGCGATAAATAATGAAATCCTTGAGTGATTTCCAATTTAAAAATAAGCAACGTAAGATTTACACCATCATTTTTCCTCACCATAAGTTAAATACTTGAAATGTGACTCAATTCCTGCATCCAATTACATTGGGAAAATTATTCTATGGTAGTTAACATATTTGACTTTTTTATTCATTTAAATTGTCTCTCAACTCAATGTATGAAAACGGTTGATGGACATCTACGAAGTAAGTAAGACTAAGGGTAGAAGTTCCTACAAACAATGATAATAGAAATATAGAGGATAATCTAATGTATACTTTTATTAATGATAAAGAAATGCCTAGGTAGACATTAAAGTCAGGACTATAAGAATATAACATTACATTTCCACAAAGTTTATCACAGGGATAAAAAATTAAAAATATCACCTATGTGATAGGCATAATTTTTAGCATTAAGAAATCGGGAAACAACAGACATTTGGAAAAAATGATATACTCCCAAAGTAAAGGTCTCAAAAAATGCCTTGGTCATTCTCACAAACGTCTATGCAGTTACCACATAAGGCATACGTATACTCGTAGCAGTAACACTACATTTACCCTAGAACAAAATGTTCAATAATCTGGAATAAAAGTAACACCGTATGACTAATTCAAAAGTCTATGATACGTTTCAAAAGTATTATCCAATTATTCTAGTTTTAAAATTATTAATTAAGATATAAGTAATCTATATCTTACAAATTTAGAAGAATAGGAAATAGATGATTTGAACATCATGTGCAATGTATTCGATAAATCGGACGAATACCAATAATAATACAATACTCATAGCGTTTAAAGTATATTATATTCAGTACTTACCGGACGCTCATTTGGGTCCAGGAAATATATCTTAATTACAATTTCAAATTCTCCCCACCCTGTCTCCGTGACTTCATAAGGTGGTTTGGATACTACTCGATTAGGATTAGCGTAGCTGTCATGCAATTTGAAATGAACTTTTTTAACATAAGATGACATATCCTCGTTGCGGTAGGGTTTTACGTAAACTGTCCACTGATGTGTATGCCCATCTTCTTCGCGCTTTCTTCCAAAATACCTTGCGATGTTTCCATACACTATTGGCTTCACCAAAGTGACTCCCTGAAATAAACGTCTTGATCACATGCGCAATCTCGGGCAGGAAAATCAGAAATTCTAATTGACTACTTACTTTAACTCTACCTCCAGTATCAGCAGCATATTCTACTGGTCCAGACATAGTTATGAGTTAAAACGTTTAAAATGCCCCAAAACACTCTTTGTTAAATTTTATTTAATTCTGTAATACATAAAGGAGAAGATTTCCAAGTGTTAATATATACTTCCTCCTCTTCAGCACATATCCCACTCATTCAATAACATGCAATTAATACCACACTTGCATCGGTTTATTTCTGAATTCAGAACCACAAAGAAATTCAAAACAAACACAAACAAACTTGACCGCAGTTCGACGCTCACTTATCTAACAAAATCAATTTCTACGCAAGATGGTGTTAGTGCGTTCAAAGTACATTCAAAGCTGCACGTGCGAAATGCGAGGGAAAATTTTTATTTATGAGAAAATCCACTTTGCAGCTGCAATTTCTTATTTGTAAATATACAGAGAGTATTTGTGTATGTTTTTACTCTCAAAATGCTAACTTTAATGGATATTTTAACTCTGGTTATGTCCATTTTTGCCGGGTCATCCATTGTCTTTTTAGCCGGCTTAAATTTATACTTTAAAGTGAGGTATGTGTCTCTGTTTCGAAGTATATAACTAAGAAGAAGTACTTTTGTTGTTGGATATAATACTTGACTACATTTCCATTTGTTTTTAATAAGCCGAATGGTATTTCAGGAGAAAGTATCCCATTACTGTAAACTGCTGGTTTTGCAACAAAAATACTAAGGTGCCCTATGAAAGTAGTAATAGCTGGGAGTGTCCTGCTTGCGATCAATACAATGGATTTTTATCGGTAATTATAAGCCTATTTTATTGGTGATTGAATTTACAGAAATTTGATGGGATAGATAATTCAAGTGTTTTTTTATAGGATGGTGACTACAATAAAAGCATACCTGCACAGCACGATCAAGACTTAAACAGACCGATATTACCGAAACAAGAAAAAAACCAGGCAAAGAAAAGCACCGTTGGTCTCTGCTGGAAGTGTAATTGTAACCAGGAATTAAAAATTTACCAACTTGCATCTTTTACCCCTATAAACCCTCTCAATTACGACCAGGAAATCGAAGGTTTTAGGTAAGTTTCATTGTAAAGTGCCACTCGACCATTTAAGTTATTAGGACGTCATGGTTTTAAGTTCCCTAACGGAAAAAGCAAGTGGAAAGGAATAGCAGAAGACTAATGAACTTCTGCAATGAAATTAGATTTATATTTTTGGAGATTTTGTTAGCTTGTGTGAAATATAATAAGATACTGATACCCGTACTTAAGCCGTCATTTGTAATGCTTAACATTATGTGATTGTCTAACCCTTTATGTATCCAAAATATTTTATTCAACTTAATCAGTGAATTGTGAATGGATCATTTTATCATGTCCATACAGAAAATAGTCTTGTCGAAAAAATTAGGAGAGTGGCCAATGCTTTAAACAAATTATTCAAATTGTTATAAATTTCTGTGTAGGAGAAAGCTGGAGAAAGAATACAAGTTGTGCAAATTGTGTGAGAGTGTTGTTTCCCGAACCCTAAAGAAACAACAGGATTGGCTTCTTGGATTCAATTTTGAGCAACTGCAGAGGATGAAGCTATTGCAGAAGAGTGTAAGTTTTACTATTTGTTTTGTCAGGTTTAGAGAACATTCTGACGGGTTTCATTTCACGAATAAATACATTAAAATTGTTTATAATTTCATTGGTAATGGCTTACAAAAAGATTATGGTTGAAACTGTGTGCTCAGGAAACACTTAATGCATGAAACCATGTAAGAAATATCACGTGTAACTTTCTTACTTTTTTCATGACGCCGAAAATTTTTGTTTATGTTTCAGCTTAAGCCCAAAGTTAAATATGGCTGCCAATGGACAAGAAAATTCGGACCTGGGATAATTCACCATTTCTTAGTGCTTTGTGCTGGATGGTTGTCATTGGTTCATGCAATTCAAGTCAATGATGGAAATTCACCATACATATCCTACATCCTCTCACTACTGCCATATTCTGCCCTTCCTCTAATTCCTTTAACCCTAAAACATGAAATACCTCTCATGGGTGCTACATTGTTGGCTCACGTCATTGCTACTCTCCTTATTCGGCATAGTGGCCCGGTTAAACGAGGATCTGCCGTTTCACTGGCATTAGATATAATCTGTTTCCTGTTGTGGCCCAGCCTTCAGATTTTATCTTGGTTAAGCCAATCGGACACCCGAGAGTGGCTCCTAAAGCAACATGGGGTGGAATTGATGGACACACATGATTTTAACATCTACACGGTAAGTTTCTTTATTTTAAAAATAGTTTATCCAATAAAATTTGCGACTAAAATTTACAAAGTTGCTGATGGTAAGAGTGTATTAACACTGTTATTATTAGGGCACATTAATTGAAAATTTGAATGGGAGTCTTCTTTCAATAATTCATTCAGAAATCATCTTAATTATTGGATAAAAACAATTTAATGGTGTTTGTTTAATCATTTTTATATTATTTTAAGGATTCTTACATGCTAAGAATGTTTACTATAATTAGGGAAAGTAAAACTTTTTAGTCGATAATTTTATGATTGTTTTTCTACTGAAATCCATTCCCAAACTATGGTGTGTATAGTCATCAAGAGTGATGATTTTACTTAAACGTCAAGAGTCAACAGAATTCATAAGTCATGTTAAACTTTTTGGCCATTCTCTGAAAGCAAGAATCTTAAAAGTATTGTTATTAGTAGCATTTTTTGATGTCTGCTATTTAAGCTAGGTTTTGGATGGTAACATAATTGACAACCTCAATATCTGACTTATCCTTCCTTTTTCTTGGAAATCTCATTACCTTAGTCTTTTTTGCATTGATATTTATTTTATACCTATCACACTGTCTTATGTACTCAGCAGTGATTGTAACCCATTGGCTAACTAACTAAAACTTGATCAGCGACAAATCTGACTTCATGTATTCACCAACTAGTTTCACTCCTGCCTCCAGCCCTTTCCATACCTTTGTTACAATTATACCCATGTATGTATTGAAAAGAACAAATTATAGTGGCCATCAATCCTACTTCTCTTTCTATAATTAATCATCCTGATTCTCCATATGACACATTCAGTGAACATTATGAGAGATTTATTTACAGATAAATAAAACAGTTTCTGGCGTAACTTGGTGGAAAATCTTCATACTGACTTTTAATAATCAAACCACTTTACTTTTCCACATAAACTTTTTAATTTTTACTACCCAGGTTTCGTTATAACATAACATCATCAGGTAAAAATTGACAATTCCAACACCGTGTATATACATATCTCTGGGCGGAGGGGAAGACGAGGGAGGAAAGAAAGGATTGGTTGAGCTAAGAAGAGGGGGGCTAAAAGTCTATGGTTTGAGGCGGATAATATTACAGGTTGCAAATAAGTTGCCTATCTGTCCAATCTACTCTAATCTTCTCTAATAAATTCATAAATTCTACCTAATTCACTCTATCGAACACCTTTTTGAAACCTACAAAATAGACAAATACATCTAATTTTAGTCTTTGTTCCTCACTATTAGTGACATCATTACTGGTCTGGCATCACATGTGCCTCTGCTCTACCTAATTCCAAGCATTTTCTCGGTAGAAAATCTTCCCCATGCTTCCAAATTTTACCCTTCATTTTTAACATATAGCTTAGCTTTTCTCTTCCAATAAAACTACATAAGCTTTGTTTTATTTACATTTATTATCATCCATACCTATTGCACTAATATTCCAAAGCACTCAACGGAGTTAGCAACCCATTGGCTGACGGACAAACTAAAGCTTGGTCATCTGCAAATTTAACTGATTTTATAAGTGCACCTCCGATTTTCATTCCCACCTCCAGTTCTTTCCATGCCTCATTATAGTTTCCTCCGCATATACTTTGTAAAGTAAAGGTGATAATGGTTTTAAAAATTTGCTGGTGTAATATCCTAATCATAGCTTGTATGTGTTACCTCTTCTGTTAACCTAACCAAGCTCCTCTGTGTATGCTTTGTCTCTCTCTTGAATCTATTCTGGGTCAATTAATAATTTTCTATCATTCATTTTCTTCTCTCATTGTGTCTCCTCATTCATCTAATCTGTAATTCATGATTTCCTTATCATTTTCTTGTTCTTGTAGTTCATTGGTGGTACTCTGTCTCTATTTGAGACATTACCATCTTTGCTGTCCTTTGCCAGCCTTCCTGTCCCTCATTAGTTTTTCTGCTGGTTCCTGGATATTCTTTTCCTTAATCCTGGTTAGTGTGCCTACATAGCATTTCCTCTCTCTTCTTCTATGTATAATACTCCTCTGATGTTACTCTTTATTTGCCCTAAATTATGATTTGAATGTACATCAGCCCCTGGGAAAGTGTAAATCAATTATGCTATTCCTAAATATGTTCCTAACCATAATATTACATAACTAATATCTCTCAAAGTTCCAAATGTTTTTCCATGTACGAGGTTGGTTAATTAAGTAATGAGACTGATTTTTTTTAAAAATTTCATTCAAATAGAATTACAATTCTATGTTGTCACCCCCAAAATAACTTCCTTCTGGAGCCGCAGTGATGGAGATGGTTCTTCCACTCCTCATAGCAGTGCTGGAACTCCGATACTGGAATAGCCTTCAGCTGGTCAGTTACAGCTGTTTAAATGTTTTTAACTGTCCCAAAATGAGTTCCCTTGAGGTGATTTTTCTGTAGATTTTACTCATCCCCAATTCATTGGTCAAAATCTGATGTGCAGTGGTGTGAGTCTAATTCAACTTTGCCCCGATTATTCTGTCAACTGATGATCTGAATGCACAAGATCCTGGACTCTGTCAACATTTTCATCGGTTCTTGATGATGAAGGCCTTATGCTTCGTGGTTCATCTTCAATTGACTCTTCTTTCTGAAACTGCCTTAAATCGCCAAAAAACCTGGGCTCTTGACAAAACACCATCTCCATAGGCCTACTGAAGCTTAGCAAGAATTTCCATTGCCAGTCCAAGTCTGAAGCAAAACCTGATCGATGACACCATTGCTCAAATGTGATGTCACTCATTTTTAGAACACTGTAGAAAAAAAACTTTTACAAAAAAATCACCATGGGCAACCAAATGACTCGAGCAAGTTCAAACCCGTACTGAAGGCGGATCACATGTTCCGCTGCTGCCCCTCCAAGCCCAGCGCCTCCAGTGTAGCCAGATCAAACGCTACATTGCCAGTCTCATTACTTCATTTACCGATCTCGTATGTCTTGCATGTCTCTTGTGATGTTTAAACTAAGTGTTGGTTATCATTTTATCCATTTTACCAATAGCCTCGTACCTCACTCCCATCCCTCATTCCAACCTTTCGTGATGGTCAATTGTTTCCTTACAGATACACGTGCAATCATTTACTCTAATTGATCATGTACATATTCTGATTCTCCCTTCGTGTAATTTTTTTTAGGCATGTAGACCTGAATAATGACCAAGTTTATTGGTTCAGCTTTTATATGCACCAATAGTTATCCACCACCCACCTTCTGTATGATTAGTACTCATCTTTCTACCTTTTTGTTAAGGGTTCCAATCTAAAATTAGTTTTATTTACTTCATTTTGGTTGCATGGAAGGTTTGTGTAAAAAGTATCAGTAACCATTTTTCCTGATGTGCATGAAGTGCAGAATCCACACCATTGGTTTAGTGTGGGCATGATCACAGATCGTATTGGCATTGATAAGATGACAGTGCACACCAATATGACTGAAAATTTTGGGTTTAAAAAGATTAGAGCTAAACTTGTGGATGATAAAGAGCAGAGTCAAGTGTCTGTTTGCAAAGACCTTCTGTAATAGCATCATGATGATTCTCCAGCCCTCTTACAGTCCCGACTTGGCACCTGCTGACTTTTACCTATTCCCAAAAGTGAAATCCTCCCTCAAAGGACACGAACATAGAACCATAAGCGCTGATAAAGAAGTTAGCATTTATACCCTTAAGGACCTTCCGAAATCAACCTACCAGAGAGCCTTTGGCTCGTGAAAGAGCTGCTGGCAAAAGTATGTTAACGCTCCAGGGATGTACTGTGAAGAGGTTTGAGGCACCATAGCAATATCTAAAATCTATTTTATGAAAATTTTTCTCAATACTTTTTATACAAACCATATGTTTGTGTATTTTTCCTTGATCCTCTTCAAACTATGCACACGATGGCTGAGCATTGAAGGAGAATTTGAAACTCAGAAATGTGGCTTGATGTTTACAAATTTTACTAATTATTGAACAAATTGCTTTGTGAAAGATCAGGGCTGAACTCTGCAATGTGCCAAAAGCTGAAAAACATTCTAAAAAACGAAATTCGCAGTTGAAAGGTCATGGAAATCTTAATTAAAAGATACCTATGGTTTTAGGGTTGTATATCTACCTCAAAATGAAAGAATAAGTGTGACAGAATTGCCACTGCTACTACATGGCAATCATCTGTATTATTTCTACTATACCTTTTTTGTATGTTTTCATTTTATATTTGAGCATCTCATTATTTCTTCTGAGATATTTTAAAAAATACCTTCCAAATGCGGTTAGGGAAATCTATCTCCTTTTCATGCAAACTAGTATGTATTTTATAATAATCCATGCAAAATAATTGCACCGGAAAACAGCAAGAAAGTTTGTGATTGTGATAGAAATAATTATGTGTGATGGGGATGAATGAACAGCATGTTATTTCTTCTAATCAATTTAAGAATTATGTATGCAACATTAATTGTAAACAGAGTATTTGATGCAGTGAACCTCAATTTTGTATGATAAAGCAAATATTAACTAAATCCAGGAGAATTTTTGAGAAAGTATAAAGAATTATGGATGTAATGTTAATTGATATACATATTATTTTGTGCATGTGCTGGTTAATTTTTGAGAAAGATTTGTGTTTTTGATAACAACATTAAGAAAATTCATGAATAACCTATTGCATATTTTCATTAAAATACCTTGCATTTTCCATGTTTTGAAAAAAAATATACCAATGTACTATTTTGTTAATACATTATTATAAGGTAATCTACCGGTTAAGGTAGGTTTATGGATGGACAGAACTACCAAATAAATATTCTGTGACTCCTAGCAAACCCAATCCAGCATCCTACTCTACATCAGGTCCCTCTTCATCTCTGTGTATTTCCTTCATCCCGTCCAACATCCGTATCCTGTTCCTGCCCTTTCCTCGCTTGCCCAACATTCTCCCCTCTATTACCTTCTTCAATATCCCACTACAGCTCAATACGCCTTTCATCCATTTTTCCTACCTCCATAGTATTTTTTCCAACAAACCCCTCTCCTCACCCCATCCCTAGGACTTCATTTGTTTTCCTTTCGGTCCATTTCACCATCTCCATTCTTTTCCACATTCACATTTTTAAAGCGTCCACTCTACATCTCTCCTCCTGCTTCAGCGACCACGTTTCAGCTCCCTCTTCCCCTGGAATTTACCTGTCCTCAACATTGTCCTGACGTTCCATGTTCCTATTCTAACTACTTTCTTCTTCTTTTGCGTCTTCTGTCCTATTTCTCCCCTGCAAGGGTTTCGTGGGATGACGACCGCGGAAGCCTTGCCTCCCCCGCTGCCGCGCACGACACACGGCCGCTTGGACCAAGTCCCGTAGTTGCCAGGACTCGTATTCTCTATAGTGCCCATCATTACATTCTTGGGAATGATAATTGAGGTGGTTTCCCGTTGCCTTCCTCAATAGTGTTTTTAACGTGACACCATCACTTAATGTCCGCCTCACTGGGGTCAGACGCCTTTGCAGCCGCCTCACTGAGGAACAGACGCTGCGTGGACTACCTTGTTAATACATATGATTTCCTTAATTCACATTTCAGGAAGTGGCATCATACCTCCTATTGGCTTCACAAATGGCAGTTGCTCTCATCCCACGGCCTCTTACTTCAGTCAATAAGAAATTAAAAGAGAAATGCTCATTTACACGTTTAAATGTCAAGAAAAGGCCTCTTCAGTAAGTATTCCATTTTTGTTCAGTGATATTAATAATGATAATTAGAGAATGTTTTTTTTGTTATAATTTGGATTCAACCTTTGTATTGAAGCAAATAAATCAAATATTGGACGTACATATTTTTCAGTCGCATTTTTAGAGAGGCAAGTTTTTGTCCTTATTATCATATGTGCAATGTCATTTCCATTAATGAGAGCGTGAATTGCTTGGTTTGACTTTGTCATAGTGTCACTAAGTCTTAGTCATATATGTCACTGCATGCTGCGGTGCTAGTAATTATGTGTATTGTATTACTTTGTCTTTTCAATTAGTTTTATGTGTATGAGGGTAGGTATATTTAGTTATATTATTTTAATAATTATAAAACTCTTACTTTCTAGTTCTTATGGTGATGAATTTTCTGATGGAGAGGATATAATAGAGGGGAAAGAGAAGGTGGAGGATTCACAGCCATTGCCAGTGAGGAAAGGGGCCCAATATATGAAGAAGGAACAACCAGACCTGGATACCTCTCATTCTTTTGCAGAAGCTTTAAACAATGCTAAGCAGCTTAAGCCTAATATAAGTGAAGAAGATGTCCTGGGCATCAATAATTTGAGCTTAGGTCCAGTCAACCTGACCACTTCTCTCAAATCTGGACTTAAGTCATCACCTAAAAGTATGCCACCACGTACAAAGCCAGTGATCCAACCAGCCCGTCTAAACCTTAAGAACATAGTGCAATCATCGTGGGTGGCTGGTGGGTACTGGCAGGTTCCCAATTCTCATCACTATACATTTTCAGTTCCTCATCAAGGTTATCAGGTGAACCCCCAACATTCTTTTAGTTCGTACTTTCCCTATCACACTTCACCTCTCTCGAGATCATCCAGCCAGAGTTCAGGGTTTGTGTCCAACTGTGGGACTGCCTCAAGTGTTCTCTTAAATAATTCTAGTAGTTTACCTGGCTCAGCATCAAGTTCAACCTGTGGTGATCAAGAGAGTAGCTCTGTGTTCTCAGAGCCAGCCTACCATAGATTTCCTCCAGCATCATATTATGGGGATATATTTTCTGGCAATCACGTGCCATCATACTCTGGTGCAAATGGGCATGCATTGTATGGAATGTTGGCAACCCCCCTCCCAATGATTCCATCTTACCCTAACTTTTATGGGAGAGAAAAGTTGCTCAATCTCAATCATTGTTGCTGCTGTCAAAATACAATACCAAAATCTCTCCAACAAACCAATATGAAGACAGCATTAGAAGATTCTGATTGCCAGAGTTCATCTTCATCAGGATTTTCCGATTTGCCTTTTGGTGGGAAATCGTCTAAAATTAGTCAACTTCCTATAAGTAAGGAAAATAGTGCTGAAAGCAAAGAAAGTAAGAAAACAGTAATTCACCGACCCGGTGCTGCTATTTGGGCTGTCATGCAGGAAAATGTCTTAATTTTATTAATTCTTGGTGGAAGTTTGATGTTTAATGCAGTGATGTTGTTTTTAATGGTCACAGGTAGAGGTACAGGTTTATATTCATCTTGAAGGAATGAAGTTGACCAGGATGATGACTCTAAATTATCTTGTGGTGACAATCTAATGAAGAACCTGTTGTTTTAATCAGTGATGTAAGCATGTTGAAGTGCGTGTGAATTTTTTGTTGTGATATTTGATCATGTTTCTTTCTGTGTGAATTGTCGTGTTTTTTGTTTTTCAGATGTGCACATGGAATGAACTTTATTTAAAATTTGATAACAGATAGAAATCTCTTGCTGCCATATTTTAATTATGAAGTTTGCTTTTACCAGGAAAGATTACCACTGCCATAATGACTGCCTTAGCATTTATTTGTTGATATATTATTGAGTGTATTCGTGATGAAAAGAATGCTGAATAATTTGTACAGATTACAGTGTATATGATGATTATTGTTGGAGAGTAATATGTTAATATATTAAAATAAATTATGCCCAGATCATCAACGGTAGAACTTTTTAATGCCAGTAATTAATTTTTACAAATTTAGATTGACCTTGTGACTGAATTATGAATTATCCAGTGTGAAAGTTCATAACTGGCCACATCTTAAGTATGCACCTCTTCTTCCAACCTTTGTTAGTGGTACATATGTTTGGGCATTGTGGTTTGTTACAGTTGTATTTCCCTGATATGTTCCTTTTTTCACTGAAGTGATGCCATTTGCATTAGAATGCTTCCTATTAAGGAACAGGAAATTAAAGAGATCTCATTTTAAATTTAAGTATTTCAGAAATAGTCATCATAGTTAACCATTTGAGATTTTGATTCCACATATATTGAAAGCAACAAAAAAACAAGAGTAATTAGCTTCTTGAGAAGCATGATAATTTTCTTGCTATCAGCAAGATGGTATAAAGGATGGTGTTTACTGCCCTATTCTGGTGCACATATTGTGCGTTAATGTACTGGTGCATTCATTCAAGTTTTTGGTTAATATATTGGAAGGAATATATTATTATAGGCTGCGACATATCAGCTTAACCTACATTGGTTTTCACTGCCATTTTGGAAGATTCTAAAAGATCATGTCATCCTAATTAGATTTTTGGTATTGAGAAATTGAATTGGTTAGTTTTCATTTCCAAATGCAAGTGATTTTTTAAGGTAATCTGTTCATCTATGAAGCAAAACTATATGATGGTTAAGCTTCGTTTTGTGCTGCCAGTATTCGTCGTAAAGATGGCGATTGTATATTTGTAAATAATTTATTATGGTTAGTGTGAAGAGTAATATTTTAGAGATGAAGAAACTTTTGTAATCTCTACAATGACCATATTCAGAATTTTGTAGTGAAATGTGCTAATAAAATGTTTGTGTTGATTATCTTTCAGTATTTGTTTTATTGAAACTGCTAATTATACCATGCTAAAATTGTATTTGGGAAACTATTTTCTCACCAAGGTTTATTGTGGTGCGCTAGTTTGGTTGTGAAAGGGCATCCAAATGACATTTGATATGTGGTTTTGATATATCTTTTATCATTTTCTTCCTGTTTCCATAAGAAGTTCTTGTACTCTCGAAGACCAAATTGTGTGGCATTACCCTAGGATAGTGAGGTAGTTTTTATCTAAATGCAAGACAAGCATTACATTTTAACTTAAGCTTATATACTTTTAAAATATCTCACATATGATTGAGCATAATCAACTTTTGATCCGTGATGCAGGCAGGAATTTGGTCTGTTGGTAATATCTCCAGTGGGTTTTTCTCTTATGCAGTATCGATAGTGTAAGTCATAGCTGCTTGCCATGTTTTCAATATATTCTTCTTGTCCTCCCAGTAGGTTAAGTTTTTCCTAATGGATAAAATTAATTTATAAATATTTTTTCCCCTTCATACATGTATGGGAACGTATCTGCACCTAGTATCCTTGAAAGACTCTCCTGGCTTGTTAGGAGTCATGAAAGCTTGATGAATGTAGGATTTGAAAACTAAAAAGGGCCAACTTGGTACTCAGTGCTACAACTTTGCCTCAGCAAGTGGGATAATTAACTGCCTACCCAAATTAGAATGAGTAAAGAACCTTTAAAAATAATTGTGCACATTTTACCCTCTGAAGTAAATTTAGTTGAACATTGCTTATAATGTTAAATATTGCAGTAATTTAAAAACATTTCACCATCCTGGAAATACAGTAACCATTATGGCACGCCTATTTGAAAGTAGTTTGGGGCATATGAGTTAAGTTTACTTGGAATCACTATGAAAACAATATTCCAGTAAGAGAGGGCTATGCATCCACCCAGTGGGATCAACTCTTGGTGTAAATAGCATTTTACTGTGAATTCTCGCATATGAATTGCTTTTTCTGGCTGGGTTGAGAGCTAATACAACTATAAGAGTGAACTAATACAACATTGGCAATGCTGAAGAATGGATATCATTTCTTGAATATTCTATATAAGACTACTTCAAACAAATATTCAGACATGAATAATGTTATATTTCTTAAATATTCTTCTGATTAGGGTTCATTGAACTTATGCTTGCAGTTCATTTAATAATCTGTCCTCTGGTGTTACAATGCAGTTTTATAAGTTGTCAATTGGGAGAATGAATTACCTACTTCTGTTGCAAGGATTTTCCTCATTTTTAGTTTGCCACTCATAAGCAGAAGGATTCATAGGTAATTCAAATTGTTCACATCCATGTGATAGAACAATTATGCCAATGTTTCATTCTGGTTCAAGTTTTTCTATTAAATTTGAAATGCACACCCTAAGCGACTGTAGGTGACTTAGTCAATTTGACATTATCAATATCAAATAAATGTGTTGAAAGTTCTTGGAAATTCTAGTAAATCAATTTTTAAAACTGCACTGATAGATAATTTTTGTAATTTATTTTAATCCCAAATGAAACAACTGGTTTTCCCCATTTGTAGTTGCAAGTTGGCTATACTAGGCACCTGTTGTTTAAACTTTGAATTCCATTCCTCTTGAATTTTTTCGTGAGGAAAATGACTTATTGCTTTGAATTTTTCCTTATATTCTGTTATCGATGGAAGAGGATTACTGCCATCATAAACAGGCCAAAAATCATTTTGATGGATTTGATATTTGCTCCAGTTGTCACACCAGTTTCCTGTCAGAATATTGGATTTCTTTTAGAGAAAATTGAATAGCATAGTTCTTTCTCGAATTCTTGAATGCCAAAGAACCTACGAGCGTTACCGGGCGTCAAATTATATTCATGATGTTCAAGAGGCGAGTCCATTATATAATATCTTTAGCAATGCAGATCTACCCGGTTCCATTTCTTGCACAATTTAATTTATTAGATGAATACCTTTATAACCTTGTAACCAATGGTGACAGTACATCATTTCTATGATAATGGGCATGAAAATACCGTTGATAGTGTGTGCACCATAGTATAAAGCAGCAGTGACGGTTGGGTCAGTCATTAAGTAACAATAACAACTTTTTGTAATAGTTACAAAAGTTAATCTTAACTTTACTGGGAAAGTAACCTATTCATTTTTATGTGTAAACGTGAATAGATTACACCTAATTTCAAGGGGACATTGATAAGTTATGTACCAAGAAAAGTATGTCGAGCAGTTTATTTTCTCTCCGGAACTTGGTACATATATTGCCAGGCAAGCAACAGTAAGAATTTTTAATTGGTTTCATATGAAGCGGGGTGTGCGAAAATGGTTTACTTCATGAGTTCTAGGCTCACAATAAAGTTGCAACATATTTTTATGCCCTAAACTATACCACATAGAAGAAATTAGTTGGTTAGGTGCTGCCATCTTTATAGAAAAGTTTTAATCCATGCCACAAGGTCTAGCTAATTACTATTACAAACATTTATCATTGTGCACTATCATCTGGTCTCTAAAAAATACTATATTTCTAATATTCTGTTTCCATTTCTTAATTTGGAATATTATTTAACATTGATATTTTGCCCAAATTTATTAACCTAACTAGGAGTACCTATATACCACCTGAAAATGTCTTTCATGCATTGCAAATCAAAATTCTTCTTTAGTTCTAAATTATATTTCAATTCTCAATAACGAGTAACTTTATGTAATGTGTACCCTTTTATAAATGTTTTTTATAATTATGGAACTTATATATGTTTTTACCTTTCTTTGTTAAAAGGATTATTACCGTAAATAAATATCTAAATAAAAAGCATTTTGAAACCACTGGTCCAGTGAGAACTAATCCGATTGGTCCAAAGACTCTCCTGGAGGGAAAACGATTCAAAGGCGTCCATATTGGGTTCTGGGAGATTCAAAGTGGCTTTCATGGCAGTTCAACGTAGTGTTTAACCCTTATAGTACATTGGTAATCTCTGAAATGCATTTATCACACCCCAAAAAGTTAATTATGGCTAGCAGAAGTTACAAGAAGGCAAACACAGTAGCCATGATGAAATCAACAAGCTCTTACTTTGAGGAAGGATGTCGGACTATAAGAGAATCAAAGAATTGAAACTTCAGGTTTAATTAGCTTCCCAGAGAGGTATGCTGAATCTTTAAATTAATATTTGTTGATTATTGTATATAAATTACAGTTAAAATCACAATTTTTATTTGATAAATGCAATTATTAAGTAATCTTAATGTTTTTCCGTTTGAGAATTTTTATTTGAAATGTAAATTGCATTTTCGATTAATGAAATATTCTGTACATTATTAGAGCTTTGTATTAAAGTGACATTAAAAGAGGAGAGTTTGTTCCCCAGGCAGGTATAGGTTAAGGAATAATGGGTGTCTTCGTATCACAATCATACAATCCTTCCAACTTTTGCCCCAAACAGTAATAGTCAGCAACACAGGTATGTGTAATTTCCATTTTATGGATAATCCGGAGCAGACCATTTCCGTAATTTATAACTGCTTTCCCTGTTCGATTTGTCATAGCTACCAGTTTCTATCTTAGTATTGAACTGGTCACCATCTCAGGTAGTGTTGAGCTTAAATATTTACTGAATATGAACTCTCTTTCAATCACATCAATTGCATAATTATTTTCTTAGAATACGAGTCCATTTTTATTATTTCCCTTTCTGAAGAGATTGGAAATTCATTGTTTTTTAATGACAAAAAATTATTCGAAAAACTTACTCTCATCATGCAGATTTTTTGGTAATGATGTGCAAAGGTTATTTTCAGAGCCACCAATCATCTCTCAGTTGTAAATTATTAACCAACTGAAACTTAGGTTTCGAGCAAACTTTAAAAATGTTTTCAATCAATCAATTTAAATAATTGTTTATCCATAGTAAACATTCAGCCAATAAATTTTGTTTTTTTATTTACAATATTTTGAAACTGATTAATTAATAATTTAGTTTAGTAACTTGTAATCTCGTGGTCTACCAATAATGAACCAATGTTTTTTACATTGATTTGCACCCATGCCTGTCACACTGAATTTCTTACATGCTCACCAATTATTCTAAACCTTGGAACTCCCTGGCTTGCTTGATCATTCTCAAATCTTCCTGATTTTATGAATTTCCTGCCTGATATCTTTCCCATCTTCATCCGTTTTCATGCCACTCTTCATTCTTCCTTTATTTGTTATATATGCATTGCAAAGTAAGGGTGATTGTGTATAACCCTGTCATACCAATCCTAACCTGCCTGCCATGACTCACCATTCACCACATGCACCTGTGCAGTCTGAGATATTAACAGGTTGAGGAAGGCTCAGTCACCTGACCATCAAGTCTACTACTATTTATTGTAATACATTAATGAATTCTACCCAATTACTCAATTAAATATGCTCTGACACTCCATGATAGAAAGAAATATATCCTGATTTTTCTGTGCTTTTGTTCCATTAGGGACCTCATTATGAATCTAGTATGACACATGCATCTTCCCTTCTTTAACCCAAGCTGATTATTTCATGGTTTAAAAACGTTTCTCTCCTATTCATCCCTTAGTTGATGACCTTAGGTACTATATTAGCTGCATGTGAATTCAAACTTATTGTTCCTAATTATTTATCACATATAAACAGATAGAAGCTACTGCTAATTTGATGTAGTCCTCTGGATGAATATGTCTTTCATAAATGGTACAAATTAGAACATACAAGCTCTTCCTTTTTTCTTTTCATAAACTTTGTAGTAGTTCCGTGGGAATGTTATGTTTCCCCATTGCCTTATTTGATTTCATTTCCATATATGCTTAATTCTATCCAGCAATCAAGTGCTTCTGAGCCTAAAATTTGGTTATCATGAAGATGTTTTCTTTCAAAGTATAAATTTTCTGGCCTAATGTATATGTTCCTATGTGTATGCTCTCCATATTTCTTGGATATTTTCAGAGTGGATTAATAATTTTACACCGTATCTTTAATAGTGGATATTGATTTTCCTTTCTTACTTTCTGCCATTTTTTAATTCATACAATACACAGTTTTAATTTATCCTTTGTAAACTTTACGTATCCTCAAACTGCATTTTCTGAAATGCTCATTGCACACTGTTAATTTCTTGCCTCAGTTTATTATTTAAGTCATTGTACTACCTTTTACCTAATTCTGCCTTTAAAGTTGTACTATCCATTAACCTCTTAAATTGAAAATAATACACTTGTACCACTATACATACCATGCATGTACATTTGTTTTAAAAGTTACCAGTGGAAACTCATCATCCCATGAGGAAATGCATCATAATCTTTTTGTTTCTTGTTATTAATTTTGTCTTTGTTTGACTGAAACTCTGGAAATCCTTAGATACTGTCAACAAATAATCTCAAAACTTTGTGTGATTGCTAAGCCAGAATAACTGCATCATTTTGTAAATGTTATTGTGGCCACTTATGCAGTCATAAATTCATCACTCTCTAAGCAAACAGGATGCTGAATGTACTATACTGGATAACTTTAATATTTTTAATGTGAGATTACCTTTTTGTGTTCACTATGTGGTGCCATGATGGATTCTTAAGAACATTATTGTGTGATCAAAGAGTTGAAAATTGATATTTTTCAGAGTATTTGATCCTTTGAGGAATAAATATCCCTATATGTGGAAATTACATAGGTTTTGAGGTAGAAAAAATGAGTTTTATATATGAGAATGAACCCAGAGTACACTTATGTAGGGATTGAAGTAGTTGGGAGTCTGTCACTCAAAGGTTGTTTTTCCAAATTTCCAGTAGACTTGGTACAGCCTTGCTGAGTTGTGGATCAGTCAGCTTGTGATATTTACTCCTGTTACTGATGTGAAACTTGTGAGTCAACTTGTTATTAGCAGCAACCACTAAAAATTTGGCTTCAGAAATGGGATTGGCATATGCAAGGGTTTATTAAGTATGCTGGAACTTATTTAGCAATATAATGATGTTATTTTGGATCTGTTCATAGGGTTTGTCAATTATGATAAGGACCTCAATGCAATTCAGCATTGTGAATTGCCGCTTGGTCTTGGTGATAGTTGTATTAAATATTAGGCATAATATTGGAGTTTGACTAGATAGGATATATATACACATAATAGCCAACTTACTCGTACATTGAAATAAGACATCAGCTGTTAGAATAAAGGATCAGTTTTTGGATGCCATGTCACCACTGAGAGTTTTACCTTAGGGATGTATTCTCTCCTAATGTTATTTAACTTATATTCTGAAAAAAATAATTTTAAGCGGCTCTTGAAGAGAGAGCAGAAGATATAATAATTAATTAAGTATTCATAAATTAGCTGAATTATCATGATAATATCTCCCTGCAAATTACAAGTATTGGTGAGTAAAAATTTATCTTCCCATCTGTGCCAAATTATAGTTAACAAATAGATTGAAATTATTGTTGAAAAAGTCAAATGACTAGGAGTTAGTACACAACACATTGGAATCAACAATGCTGTAAAGGCTGAAAATGACATGAAAGAGAGTCCCATTCTAGGCCTTTGGATCAATAAAATCATAATTTCCCCCAGGGAATTAGATGAAGACTAAATCAGTCAAGAAATTCCTTTCATAACATAGATGTTAATTTCATCATTCTGGTGGATAGTAGATATTCCCTTTATCATTAGTGGCAGAGGGAATATCTACTGATGGTATTATGTTGCAATGATAATTATAATTATAAGTGAAAACAGGTTGATCCTTCTATAATTGATGAGAGTGCAGGTTTGAGTCAACGTTTAGACATAGAGGAAACAAAAATTGAAAACTGATGAAGATTGTTATGGGCATTAGTGCAAATAGAGTTTGACATTGCATAGCGAAACAGAAGTAATGATTTTTAAATAATTTAGCAAAAAAAGAAGCAGTATATAAGATAACAGCAAAGAGAGGTGTAAAATATACTAGTAAAAAAGATTGAGATATGAATAATCCTAGATCATGACTAACTACATTTATACTGTTCATAAGTAGTTTTACTGTTAATTGTCATCTCTTTTGATGGAGATACTAACTAACTTCTAAATCATATCCTTTATCTTGATTGGTTATATGGACAAGTTGAAAAAAAATTGAAAAATGATGAAGATTGTTATGGGCATTAGTGAAAATAGAGTTTGACATTGCATTGTGAAAAAGAAGTAATGATGTTAAATTATTATTATTATTAGGTAATCTACCGGTTAAGGTAGGTTTTTGGATGGACACAACTATCAAATAAACATTTTGTAACTCCAAACAAAACCTAATCCAGCAACCTAATCTACATCAGGTCCCTCTTCATCTCTGTGTACTTCTTTCCTCCCTTCATCCCGTCCAACATCCCTATCCTGTTCCTGCCCTTTCCTCGCTTGCCCAACATTCTCCCCTCTATTACCTTCTTCAACATTCCACTACCACTCAATACGCCTTTCATCCATTTTTCCTGCCTCCGTAGGATTTCTCTCAACAAACCCCTCTCCTCACCCACCCTCTCCAGTACTTCCTCATTTGTTTTTCTTTCGGTCCATTTTTCTCCACGCCCACATTTCTAAAGCCTCCAATCTACGTCTATCATCCTGCTTCAGTGACCACGTTTCCGTGCCGTACATAGCTATGCCCCATATCAGAGTTTTTACGAGTCTTGTCTTAACATCCCTACTCAACGTCCCTGTCATCAACTCCCTCCTCCTTGAGAAAGCCTCCTTGCCTAGCGTAATTCTTCTCCTTACGTCCCTACCACTTTGACCGTATTGGTCCAAAACACTTCCAAGATATGTAAAATGTTCTACCTGCTCTATTTTTTCCCTGCCTATTTTAATATTTAGCTTAGCCTTTTTCTTCCTGGAAAATCGCATAACCTTTGTTTTATTAATTTTGATTCTCATCCCATATTTATCGCACTGAACCTCCAATTCACTCAACAATGCTTGCAACCCCTTGGCTGACTGAGCAAATAATACTTGGTCATCAGCAAACCTAACCGATTTTACGAATTCCCCTCCGACTTTCATTCCTACCTCCAGTTCTTCCCATGCCTCTTTAATCCTTTCCTCCACATATACGTTGAACAGCACCGGTGACAATGGGCAACCCTGCCTTACACCTCTTCCTAACACTGCCCATCCGGACTCTCCATTCCCCACTCGCACCTGATCAGTCTGAGACATGTACAGTTTGCGGATTAGTCTCCTGTCCCTCCAATCCATTCCTATTTTCTGCAATACACGCATTAATTTTTCCCAATTCACTCTATCAAATGCTTTTTCGAAATCTACAAAACAGGCAAATACGTCCTGATTGTATTTTATATTCCTCTCGATTAGTGATCTCATTACTGCAATGGCATCACGTGTGCCTCTTCCTTTCCTAAATCCAAACTGATCATCCCCTAAGTAATCATTTGCCTTACTCTCTATCCTTTTGTTGATGATCCTGAGAATAACTTTAGCTGCGTAGGATATCAAACTTATTGCTCTGTAATCCTCACATGATTTAGCCTTTACCTTTTTCAGAATAGGAACTAACACCGATCTCACAAAATCTTCCGGCCAGATTCCTTCTTCATAGATACTACGAATCAGTCCATATAGTCTTTTTCCCACATTTTCCTAAACATTTCAACAGGGATGTCGTCCACCCCCACGGCCTTATTTGCTTTCATCTCCTTTAATGCCCTTCTATTTCATTGTTTAGTATGCCTGGACCTAAGTTATCTTCTTCTACGTCATGTTCCTTTTCTATATCTAACCTTGTCGGCCTAAGTTCTTTACCATACAGTGTTTCTATATATTCCTTCCATCTCTCTTGGATTTTTCCTGGTTCAACTATTATCTTACCCCACTTATCTCTAACTGTTAGCACAGATCTTGCCTTCTTACTTCCCGATAATAACTTAACCTTGCTGTATAGAGCACCAATTTCACCCTTCTTCTGTAAACTTTCCATATCCTCGCATTGCGTTTTCCACCATTCTTCTTTTGCTTTATTTGTGGCCCTTCTCAATTTATTGTTTAACTCTTTGTACTTCATTTTGCCTAACTCTGTGTTTACATTTTTCCATCTTCTTCTCTCATTCATCTTTGCAATTATCTAATCCGTTACCCATGGTTTCCTTATCCTTCTCCCCTTAAGAGTTCCTATAGTGTCTTTTGCGGCTTCCGATATCCCTTGATTGATACATTCCCATTTTTCTTCGATTGTACTCAGTTCTTTACCGTCATCCATTATTTTCTCTAAAGCCTGCTGATACTCCTTCCTCGTTAATCCATTTAATGCTTCTAAATTCCATTTCCTGACCTGCCGTCCTTGCCTTATCTTCTTGAAATGGACGTTACATTTCATGACAACTGAATTGTGGTCAGAGTCCGCATCCGCTCCAGGGAAACTGTGCCAATTTATCACACTGTTCCTAAACCTGTACCTAACCATAATATAATCTAACTGATACCTTTCTGAGTCCCCTGGCATTTTCCATGTATACCTACGCCTTTTGTGGTGTCTAAATCATGTGTTGGTGATGAATAACCCCTGTCTCCTGCAGAATTCAATTGCTTTCTCCCCGCGTTCATTCCTCGTGCCTAACCCATAGTCCCCCACCTCACCACCCTCTCTTCCTTCGCCTACCATCACATTCCAATCCCCCATTACTATCAAATGTTTCCCTGCAGGAGCACAAGCGATGATATCCTCTAACTCATCGTACATCCTATCGACTTCTTTCTCCTTGTGGTTGCTCGGTGGCATGTATACCTGAACAATGACCAAGTTCGTCGGCTCTGCTTTAATCTCTACGAGTAAAATTCTATCAGTTGCTTGCTCTATGTTGACTATGCTTCTTCCTACCCCTTTATTTAATATTACTGTAACCCCTCGTTGGCTATCGTCCCCGCCGCTGTATATCACTCTATAATTTTAACTCCAGTAATCCCCGCTATCCTTCCATATCACCTCGTAGAGACCTAAAACATCTATATTACCTCTTTCTATCTCTCGCTTAATATTCTCTAATTTGCCTGTCCTCAACATTGTCCTGATATTCCATGTTCCTATTCTAACTACTTTTGTCTTCTTCTGCATCTTCTGTCCGGCTGCTGTTATTTCTCCCCGCAAGGATTTTGTGGGATGACGACCGCAGAAGCCTTGCCTCCCCCGCTGCCCTGCACGACACACGGCCCCTTGGGCTGAGTCCTGCAGTGGCCAAGACTCATATTCTCTATAGTGCCCATCATTACATTCTTGGGAATGATTATTGAGGTGGTTTCCCGTTGCCTTCCTCAATAGTGTTTTTAACGTGACACCATCACTTAATGGCCGCCCCACTGGGGTCAGATGCCTTTGCAGCCGCCTCACTGAGGAACAGACGCTTCGTGGACTACCTTTCGTCTGGCTCCTAAGCTTCGACCTATCTGGCATGGGTGACCCTACCAGGAGTAAATATCATTACATATACCAGTACAGCTGTAGGGGTCATCGGAACGCAGAAGCCCTTCCACCACAAGGTTGTAGTCCATTGGAGGGTGATTTTAAATAATATAGCAAAAAAGAAACAGAATATAAGAGGACAGCAAAGAGAGGGGTAAAATATACTAGTGAAAAATATTGCGATATGAAGAATCCTAGATCATTACAAACTACATTTATACTGTTCATAAGTAGTTTTGCTGTTAATTGTCATCTATTTTGATGGAGATACTAAATTTCTTCTAAATTACATCCTTTATCTTGATTGGTCATACGGTAATGGATGATGGAGGAATGAATTTATTACAATTCCAAGTTTTAATGTTTGGACTTATAATAAAATTTTATCTACTGTAGCTGTTATGTTAAAATTTAGATGTTCAGCAGCTTTCGTTACAAATAAGAATATTATGTAGATTTACTACTTACACTATTTAGAAGAAATATTTATATGAAAATGAAGAAATGGAAATTCTCAAATAATATGGCTACTTTATAATAAGAGTGATCGTTCTATCCACAACCTGAAATCCGGAAGATTCAAATTCCTGGCTTTGCTTTAGCGCGCACGTAGTTACTGTTAATATTCACAGATGTCTTTCCGCGCTCTTCTCGACTCGTGTTGAAAACATGATAGTTCTGCCATCTTCATTTTTAAAGGCGAGAGTCACTACCCTCGGCCGTTCTATTGTGAAGTCCAGCACGCCTTCTCTTTTTCTCGATTTCACGCGCGCTTGGTTGTGAAAGTGGGGACGATGCATTGCGGACGGGATCGATCAACATTTTCGCCCCTTCCGTTTAGTGTTCTCTTCCCTTTCTCCCATTACCTACCTACTACATTAACCCCATTCTCGTGACGTCAGAATATCTCGCTGGTAGTTCGTATTTCTTAGGGCACGACACGTGTACATAAACTGACACTATTGCCTTATGTGCAAAATATTCTACCGGGAAGAAACTCTTATTAAATTTCAAAATCGCCTGGTGGCTTTTTCAATTTTTATCTTTCGGGAACATTAATGATGCTCAACTCACATCAGCTCACCACTAAAATCTGCGAATTCGTTTTGCGGGCGGGCTGCTTCGAAACTGAGGAACACATTTATTCTATACTTATTTAGAAATACAAATATTTATTTGGTAGTTGTGTCCATCCAAAACCTACCTCAATCGGTAGATTACCATATAATAATAATTTAGAAATGCAACTATGTTGACTTTCTGCTAACATTTTATCTTAAAATCAAAAATTAATAAAACTTCTTCAACTGAGATATTTGTTTTTTAGTACGAGCTTAAATATTAAAAAATATCTTTATCATTCAAATTTTCCGTCTCGATTATCATATGACATATTCTGGGGTGGCTCAAGCCACAGCTAAAAGATTTTTAAAGTGCATAAACAGGCCATAAGTGCTATCTTACACATACCTTATCAGATACTCCTGCAGACCTCATTTTCATGAACTACAAATTATGCCACTGACTACTCTGTATGGGTGTAATCTAATCTTATTTGTTAAGGATAGCATGCATGCATACGAACAAAGCCTATATATATCCATCATCATGATACACATACGAGTACACACGTACACATACGTACATAACTTGACAAACATACACAGTGGGGCAGGATCGTCTAATTTGAGTGGTGAGGGACCAAACCACCAAAGAGTCTAATTTTTTAATATGCTTCCTCCAGATTTGAAGGTATCTTCTTCAAAAATTTCAAGCGTAATCTTAAAGCATACTTGCTTTGTACTCTATGGATGAATTTTGTGCATTATGCAAAGAAAAGTCTAAAATGTGGTTTGTAAAATATTCCTATGTAATGTAAATAGCCTTTTTTCCATTGACCTATTCAAACAATATCTCGAGGCGTTTGTAAGTATCCCACTTGCGCGGACTGGAGGCAGTTCAGTGTTCACTAGCAACATTCGAAATCTCAGTAGTCACTTTACATGTATAGTTCGTCTGTTCTTTTTGAAAATTGAATATCATTCTTTCTCTGATTTCATACTCGCACCTTAGTACCTGATCCCAAACCTAGCAGTACTTAGGAAAGTTATCCATGTGCCGAAATTCGTAGAATATTTTTCATTGTAGTGCTCCGGATTATTTGAAATTTGCATCAACCATATTGTAGATATGTACGTTTGTTTAAATAATCAGTAGTAGTGGAAGGTTTCTAAAGAAATATATAATTATTAGAAACCTAGTGTATATGCGGCTTATCATGAGAGAGGTAAATTGGCCGAGAACTCAAGAGGAAAAATGGAAATATATAAAAAAAGGGACATCGAAAGCCACAAAAGAAACTAAAGGAAAAAACACAAAAGGATATGGGAAGTTTTTCCTTGTGAGGTTCTTATGTAAACCATGTCCTCGAATCAACTGATAAAATGAAAGTTTCCGAAGAAGGAATGAAAATCATTGTATTAAAAACGTAAACCACGTTGCATAATGTTATTACGCCCATTTTTCTCCTGTAATTGGAATGAAGCCCATCCATCTCCAAAGTTCTAACCCTCGAGTATCCTTTCTAATCTGTTTCAATGGGGATCAACGAAATTAATAAGTTAAAGGATGTAAAACTAAGGTTAGATCTAGAGAACGTTTTCCTTGAGATTTTGGTACTTCCTTGCCTATTCCGACCTGGTTATAGTGTAATAATTATTCTAAGAAAATATTGACAGTTGAATTTATCGATGAATGCTTCTTTGAAGAATCATAGGTACTATCGGGCGCAATTATAACAAAATTAAGTTTGATTTATCATTTTTAAAAGACATTTGGGCATTGAAAGTAATGCCAGATGGTACAACAGGAATCTGGTCTCACTCTCTCTGGTTTAGGGAAAGAAATGACGTCATTGCACGTCGCTGCCAAAGCTGAGCGCAATGAGGGAGATGGAGGATGAAGAAAACAGGGCTTGGGAGGAACAGATGGGGGAGCAACAATGTAAAGAAAAGAGAAATGGAGAGTTATGCGCCGTGTGAGTTTGCGTATAGGGCGGCGGAAGGTAGGTTGTCGGCAATGGTGTTGCATCACGTTCCTCACCGGAGGTAAAAGCCGCCAAACAGGTGCCCAGCAGGTGCTCATGCCCTCGGCGGCTCAAAGGGATCTCGAAACGGAGGGAAGGGGCGGAGTAGGCGTTGGGGAGTGTGCGGGTAAAACCCTCTCACTCATTCAGACGGGAACGAAGAATGGGAATGCAGCAAGAAGGGTACATCGGGCGGGCGTGGCATGTGGAGTGAGGACGCTTAAATTACCGCGGGATGGACGCTAATTGGGCCCAAGCTGATATAAATCCACGAACCAAGTGCACACGCACCCACAAACGGGATCGACCCTAGATTTTCAAGTTTCATTGTCGGAAGATACTTCTTTCTACAATCAGTCCTCATCCAGAGGGGATGGTATGGATTTCCGCGACATGGGTGATTTTCTTTGATCCCTGTATACGTACATGTATATCCACATAGCTACAAGATCAAATCTGACTCCTCAATCAATTTATGTGAGATAAGTACTCTAGGCGATACCTGATACTCCGACCTTGCTGTAGGAACATTGTATTTGGTCAGGCGTACCTAAACGCATCTTACGGTAGTGCTGGCCGTGCCTCTGATATTAATCAGAGGGATTGATTCTTATTTTTAATCTTGGCTAAAAGAAGTGTAGGTAATCGTCGTGGTTGTTGGACAAACTGGGATAAATAGGGGTTAAGGTCGAATTTGAATTCTTGCAGAAAAGGATGAGAGGTAGAAAGTAGTTCGATGTCGGCGTTGCCACCTAATAACTTTGCTGTAACATTGTAAAGTTGATATGAGTTCAATTTTATTGGACTGAGAACATTATTATCTTCTCTCCCCACATATAGGTGCAAATTGCTCTTAATGTGTGTTCATGAAAATCTAGTTATACATGCTCAAGTTTCGTATTTGTCGACCACAATATGAGCACGAAGCTACCATGCCGTTATATGTATTTCTTCTTCGAAATGATTTTTTGCCGCGATAAGCTATCTGAACTTTGTGTCCCATAATGCGATGGGCTCAGTAGTGAAAAGGGGCCCTATGCCATTAAAAAGAAGGGAAATGCATTGTTTTATCTTCAAACAGTATTTGCAAAATGAGCTGGAAGTTTAATTTTTCCGGCAGCGAAAAAAGGTCACAATTTCTTCAGAAGCTTCATATATATGTAGATGCTTAACTATTTATACACATTTCTTCCGTGGTAAGGGGAGAAAGCAAAAATGTTAATTTCCAGTTTGATACCATTACTAAAATTATGGACTAGCGTAAGAATTCTTTCTTTCATGTGTAATTTCGGGAAGTTAAAAAATGGCATCATCCTTGGAACGTCATTTTTGCAATCTTTGAGATCTGAAAGGTTACTGCATCCGTGTAAGGCATTGAAGCATGGACAGCGGACAGCCTCTTGCTGTTCGTGTCTCACATTTGATTTAGTTGATTAAAAGAAATTATACTGAATTAAATATTTTACATTATAATTTATTTGTTTTTGCGTTGAAATAATAACCAAATTTTTCCGTTTGATTCAATTAAAAATATGTAATTGTTTCTCTGTTACTTAACGTACCAGCTGATGTAATCTTATAGTAAAAATCAACTACGTAGTTTCAATACTGACTGTAATTGTCCTAATGCAGTCCGTGAGCTGGGAACATATGTGTTGCGTCTGTCTGTTAATAGACAATGGTGGCACATCCCTGGTGCGAGGGGAATGTAAAGGAGGAACCGCCAGGTTTTTGAATGGCAAGAGTTCAAGCGTGGGAACGGAATCGCTTTTCCCTGAGGCGTGTGCTGAGAATAAAGGGAAGAGCATTCTCGGTTAAGGCGCCCAGCGGCATGGAATGCATCGTTGCAATACGAGTATAGCAGATTTTCATTCCTCTCTTTAACCAGATGGTGTCATTTATGAAAGATCCTATTGTATAGAAATTACATATTATGTTAATGGAGAGTTAAAGGAGTATGATTTAAATGTATTCTTTACTTGAGAAGGCGTCTTCTATGCGAGCATTGTCGGAAACATGTCCAACTCATGATGCTCGCATGTTGAACATGAGAGCATTGTCGAAAAATGTTCTGTCTTCCTATTATTTGCGTGAAGGTTTCCAAAGTTTTCTGCCAGTTACGTTGGTTCGATTCTACAACTTTTCGCATTCCCAACTGTATGAATCTCCCATATGTATGTATATTACTAAAGAAGTGTTGCTCATGTGACATCTATACTTCTTTATCTGTAGCTATTAACCTGAAACACACCTATGGGAAACTCGCGAGAAGAACAAAAAACATTTGAGAGAATGTAACCTTTTATCTATCGAGAATTATTAGGCCCTCGTTTGTGAAAATGGACGAAAAGGAAATTGCACTTGCCGATAATCTAAAACAGAGCATATTTTTTTCGATTAATCATTTTTATATTTTTTAATGAAAAAATATAAAGCCATTCTGTGGTCTATGGCCACGCGGATAAAAAAATTGGCTTGGCTGTCGTAATTATTTGCGCAACAAATGTAAGAAATTAATTCGACATTCTGAATTCAAGGAGTAATCTGTATTATCATGAGGTTAATTTTATCTGGATACAATCGAAAAATCATTATTATATCAATTTAATGCAGCAGAGTAAACTAGAAAATAAGTTCCAATTAAATTGTCATCATCATTGGTTTCCAATCCTAAGTCTATTGGGTACCAGCTTTCCATAGGGTAGTCGTATCCTACTTGAGTTGGTCAATGTACTCGTATTTGAATTTAGTCTGTCTCGTACGTTTTAACCTTCGACAGAACCTTCCAGAATTCTTTGAAGTAGTAAGAAGGTAAGAGTAGCCGAATTCACCTTATGATTTTTTTATCGTCCCCTTAAAAGTTCGCGACCTTTCGTAGAGTTTTCGAATTTAACAATTCGTCAACCCAGGGGATTTTTAAAATTATACGATAGCGTTACATCTGAAATGCTGTCGTCCTATTATTTCCCGGCTACCCGAGTGTTCAGATCTCACTTCTGTACAGCAGTACACTCCATACGAATGTTTGACCAGTTATTTCCTAAGGCGACAATCTCTCTTGTTAGAGGTACCAAAATTGCACTTCTAGTTGAATACCTCCTCCGCCTCATTTATTCGACTTTTGACTTCTTTTTTTGATCTGATGACCTCTGATGCTTTCTGATGGTGATTTACTCCAGAGGTATGTGTACTACCCTGTCCAATAAATACGCAAACTGGGGACATAAAAAACTATTTTTTTAAAATTTAGACTACGTGTACATCGGGTTTTTCCCCTTCAAAGAACTCTCCATTTGTTAATATGCACTTATTCCATCTTATTTTCCACTGTTAAGCACCCTAAGAAGTCCTCCGCAGTTAGACTTTTTAGTTATCTCGTTTTTTTCTTTATTGTGTCCACATCTTCCCAGTGACGTCCCCTCATCACATTTTTGCATTTTGGGAATAGAAAAAAGTCGTATGGGGCGAGATCTGGCGAATAAGGAGGATGATCAAGGATGATGATTGAATTTTTTGCCAGAAACTTGCGAACAATCAATGCAGCTTGGGCACGATTTTTGCACACATTTTTTTAAACCCAAATGTTCGGTTACAATAGTGTGCACTGTTGGTTTTCCTAAATTGAGCTCATCAGCTGTCATTCGAGCAGTTTTTCGACGATCGGTAAGGACAAGGGACCCCACACAATCATTGTTGTCGTCAACACAGGTAATTGAAGGACGTCCCGGCCTTGCATCATCCGTGGCGACTTGTCGCCCATCTTTAAAACGATGTTTTCTTCAGAGTATTATCACCGTAAACAACTGTCAACATTTTAGTACGAGGGTCATCCGGAAAGTAGTACCCGTTCGTGAAATAAAGACACAAAAGTAAATATTAACAAACATAAAAAATTTTATTTGAAAGAGGATACTTTAAACTACTTCTCACCATAATCTCCAAGCAAATTAAGGCATTTGTCATAACGTGTGACAAGTTTCTGTATTCCTGCCGCATAGTCCTTCGCCGCCAGCTCATTGAGATACAGGGTCACTCCTTCTTTAAGTTCTTCATCGCTGTCAAATCTTTTTCCTGCCAAAAAGTCTTTAAGCTTTGTAAAGAGATGAAAATATGAAGGGGCCAAGTCCGGGCTATACGGTGGATGGACGAAAGTTTCCCATTTGAATTGCTGCAAAAGTTTTTGTGTTATCCCAGCTGCATGAGGCCTGGCATTGTCATGAACGAGAATGACACCAGTAGACAATAGACCTCGCCGCCGATTTTGTATTGCCCGCCGTAATTTCTTTAATGTTTCACAATACGCATTGGCATTAATAGTGTCTCTACGGGCCATAAAATCAATAAGCAATACACCTCGTCGATCCCAGAAAATGGTTGCCATGAGTTTCCTGGTGGACAGAACTGTCTTGAATTTTTTTGGTTTGTTTGGTGAATGAGCATGATGCCACTCCATTGACTGTCGTTTACTCTCAGGTGATGCATAACAAACCCATGTTTCGTCACCAGTAATTATGCGAGTCAAGAAAGAGTCTCCTTCATCAGAATAACGTCCCAAAAACGTCAGTGCTGCAGCCATACGCTTGGTTTTGTGCTCATCTGTAAGCATGCGAGGGACCCATCTTGCACAAATTTTTGCATAATGCAGATGGTGTTTAACAATTTCATGAACAATTGTTCGAGAAACATTGGGAAAATGCTCACAGATGTCATCAATTGTGACGCGCCGATCGTTCCTCACGAATTCGTCAACTGAGCTCACCAGTTGGTCTGTAATGACAGACGGTCTCCCCGAACGCTCATCGTCGTGTGTGTTCCCTCTCCCCATGTTGAAGTTGCGACACCACCGCCGAACAGACGACTCGTCCATTACATTGTCTCCATACACCTCCTTTAATTGGCGATGAATATCACATGGGCGAACGTTTCTTGCATTGAGGAATTTAATCACTGCCCTCACTTCACAACTGGCGGCGTTCTCAATTTTTTTAAACATTGTAAACAATCACAGAAACAACACAGGCAATGCTAGCGTCACGCAACTTGGCTCAGAGAAGGCAGACAAGCCACTGAAGCTATCTGACCTCGTCCAGCGGCTACTCGCGTCGTCAGCACTTCATGCGGCACGAACGGGTACTACTTTCCGGATGACCCTCGTAATTTCTTGATATAACTTTTACCGCACTTCACCAAGAAACTTGATGTTGATTCGTTGCTCCGTGATGTCGTCAATTTCTATTTTCGTCAAACAGTAAAAACAAGGACAACAGAAACTAACATAACTGGCACCATACATACAGCTCGACGATCTGATAGGCACAGATGGCTCATTAAGTCTCAGGAACCTAGCGCCGCTAGTGGGTGGGGCTATAGTCCGCGTCATGGCCACCAGATTGCACCAGTTCGCGTATTTATTGGGCATACCACGTATGATTCCACATTCTCCAGTTACTTTCCATGTAGAGTGAATGACTGTTTACATTGTCTTTGTCTGCCAACCATCATAATTTTTGTTTTGCCTTTTGCCAAGTGTCCTCCATTTCTGTGAGAATGGCTTCCAGATAATGGCCATTCTCGACTAGCACGGCTTTCACCCACAAAGCGAGTCATCAAATCTCCCCCCTTGAATTCAAACACTTCTTCGACCCAATTTTTCTATCACCTTATTCACTCTGAATATAGCTATTATGTAATACTGGAGATACACAGAAGCCGTGTCGCATAACGTGCCTGACTTTTGCTTCTTCATGTCAGTGACCAAACCTCATCACCGCTACTTTTTCCTCATGTAGGTTCACCACCAATTTCATGTCCTTGTGTTTATTCCTACCTCTCTCGACAATTAGCTTCTGCCAGTCAACTCTATCAAGCGCCTTTTACAGATCTACAGAGGCAATTTAAGTTGATTGATTCTT
This sequence comes from Hetaerina titia, assembly GCA_037158775.1. Taxonomy (NCBI): domain Eukaryota; kingdom Metazoa; phylum Arthropoda; class Insecta; order Odonata; family Calopterygidae; genus Hetaerina; species Hetaerina titia. The sequence continues at coordinate 42,854,717 of CM073771.1, forward strand.
TCCTAATATTTTCTCAATAATAATACTGCAAAGTTCAAGTACAACTTCACGAGTATTCTTTCCTTTTCTAAAGCCAAAGTGGTGGTCCGTTAGGGAAACTGGAGCTTCCAGTTTCCCTTTAATTCTGTTCAATATTATGAAAGATAGTATTTCAGATGCATGACACACTAATGATTCTACATTGCTCGCACTTGATTCGAGATTCCTATCTTTGGAAGAGGAACAGTATTGCACGTTTTAAAATCCGATGGAAGGATGCCAGTTTTTAAAAATTCTACTCACCAAGTGGAACAGTACTTTGTGTAGTACGCAAAGTGTACCTTGTCACCAGCGGCTGTGTTATCACCAGTGGATTTGTTTATCTCTGCTGTAAGGTCATAAATGCCAGCAGTCTTGTTATGTTTAAGTGCATAGTCGAATTAATCACGTAGAATACATTTAGCAAGCTCTTCAGGATCCTCGTGAGCTTTATTTTCCATCAAAATTTTTTCCTCCATCAGTCTTTTCCAAGTACGAGGGTCATCCGGAAAGTAGTACCCGTTCGTGCCGCATGAAGTGCTGACGACGCGAGTAGCCGCTGGACGAGGTCAGATAGCTTCAGTGGCTTGTCTGCCTTCTCTGAGCCAAGTTGCGTGACGCTAGCATTGCCTGTGTTGTTTCTGTGATTGTTTACAATGTTTAAAAAAATTGAGAACGCCGCCAGTTGTGAAGTGAGGGCAGTGATTAAATTCCTCAATGCAAGAAACGTTCGCCCATGTGATATTCATCGCCAATTAAAGGAGGTGTATGGAGACAATGTAATTGACGAGTCGTCTGTTCGGCGGTGGTGTCGCAACTTCAACATGGGGAGGGGGAACACACACGACGATGAGCGTTCGGAGAGACCGTCTGTCATTACAGACCAACTGGTGAGCTCAGTTGACGAATTCGTGAGGAACGATCGGTGCGTCACAATTGATGACATCGGTGAGCATTTTCCCAATGTTTCTCGAACAATTGTTCATGAAATTGTTAAACACCATCTGCATTATGCAAAAATTTGTGCAAGATGGGTCCCTCGCATGCTTACAGATGAGCACAAAACCAAGCGTATGGCTGCAGCACTGACGTTTTTGGGACGTTATTCTGATGAAGGAGACTCTTTCTTGACTCGCATAATTACTGGTGACGAAACATGGGTTTGTTATGCATCACCTGAGAGTAAACGACAGTCAATGGAGTGGCATCATGCTCATTCACCACACAAACCAAAAAAATTCAAGACAGTTCTGTCCACCAGGAAACTCATGGCAACCATTTTCTGGGATCGACGAGGTGTATTGCTTATTGATTTTATGGCCCGTGGAGACACTATTAATGCCAATGCGTATTGTGAAACATTAAAGAAATTACGGCGGGCAATACAAAATCGGCGGCGAGGTCTATTGTCTACTGGTGTCATTCTCGTTCATGACAATGCCAGGCCTCATGCAGCTGGGATAAAACAAAAACTTTTGCAGCAATTCAAATGGGAAACTTTCGACCATCCACCGTATAGCCCGGACTTGGCCCCTTCAGATTTTCATCTCTTTACAAAGCTTAAAGACTTTTTGGCAGGAAAAAGATTTGACAGCGATGAAGAACTTAAAGAAGGAGTGACCCTGTATCTCAATGAGCTGGCGGCGAAGGACTATGCAGCAGGAATACAGAAACTTGTCACACGTTATGACAAATGCCTTACTTTGCTTGGAGATTATGTTGAGAAGTAGTTTAAAGTATCCTCTTTCAAATAAAATTTTTTATGTTTGTTAATATTTACTTTTGTGTCTTTATTTCACGAACGGGTACTACTTTCCGGATGACCCTCGTATTATTTCCATCTTTCAGAAATGTATTTCAGATCATATACTAATTGAATTTCCATAGTTTAAACATTAAATTTGATTATTTTGTAACCAAAGAATTGTTTTACCATCATGTAATCTTCCAATTTATCTTATTTGGTAACCTGATCCACTTTTTGAATCTTTTTTTTTAAGTACTGGTCCTTAGCTTCTTTGGTTTCCCTTTTATCTTGGTTCTTAGTTTTCGATATTGCCTTATTCCGTTCGCCGATGAATCTTGTATTCGTTTCCTGCCCTATTATTTCAACTATTTCTTCGGTAAACTAGTGTACTATCTGTGTTTTTCTTACCATTATCACTTTGCAGTTACTAGCATGTTCTGTACCAGGGATTTCCAGTGCTTTGTCATTGAATCCTCATCGTATTTCAGTTTTGTAAACTCCATTTTATGTTCGCGATTTTTGGTGTTAAAAAGTCAACATTACACTTTCTTAGCGCCATGTTATGATTCCATGAGTAGGAGGGGGAATTTCACAACATTTCATTGAAAAGTCTTGCTAATTACACTTTTATCTTACACATGGAAGTAATTCCCATTTCTTCCATATACCAATGATTCAACTGGCAAATTCATTCCTTTTAGCGGAATTTTGCGCAAATTCGAAAACAAGCAATACACAACTTTCGCAATTTTTTAATTTTTGGATTGATAATTTGTTATTATACCAGTTACTACAGCGACAAAATCTAGCTCAAAATTCCATCTCAAATTTATGAAATATTATATGGACGATTACTATCATTTTACTTATTTTTTGGGCAGTCCCTATATTTCCTGTCCCTTTCCCAGAGTAACTTTTTGACGCTTTTCTCACCTTTATATGTCACGTTGCTTGTGTGTCACTCCTAACTGAAATAAAGGGAATCAAATATTTTAAAATTGAGGTTGCGATAAATTTCTTTTCAGATTCCTGAATGCCATCTGAAGGGTGAACTTTAAGCGGCGGGGGAAATAGGCTCCCGCTGGTGCATGTCCAGAGGTCAGTTCGTGCGATCTTGGAGCGATTGATTTAAAGGAAGACTTGGACCATCTTTAAGCCGAAAAATACCAACTAGGGGTGAGTAATGCTTCCTTTGTTTAACCCATTTAATGACAAACAGTAGAAATGTGAATTTTTATATAGATACGTACAGAATAGAACGCCCAAACGAATATATACTTATGGCTTATTATGTTACTTCTGTTATTTCTTCAAAGAGTGAACATCACACAAAGTGTAACAAATACGTCTAAAATAAACAAGTTGTCCCAATTTAGAAATTACACACATTTTAGTTTCTAGATCGTGAATGTTTGGTATAAGGTCGCATTATCAGTGTTTATTTTTTCTAAATAAATTGCCGAGTTCCGAAGAGATTGCCAATTTAAAATTATGTATAATTTCATACAAAAAGATGATGGGAAACAATATACTCATTTGTTTTATTGACAGTTGATATGGTACCATTTCGAAAAAAACAAGCAAGCAAATTTCGTTATAGGAGATGAAGAGAATGATTCGGGCTAGTGCAAAATTTGTGGATTAAATGTGAATTTAAAATTCATATTAACGATATTTTGAAGTAAAAGAAATGGGAAACGCCATTAAGTAGATTTTCAAAGAATGAGTAATTCGAGGCGCCTAAATTTCCTGCTCCGTTCGGGTTACGCTCGCCACTTGAGGGGGCCCAGCTCAGAATTTGTAGCTTTACATCGAAGAAAATTTTCTTCACTAGACTTTTTATCACTAAATACGAAGAAACAATTGTAAGAGACGTGATATAGAATTAGGTTGCAACATTTAAAATATTCGAGGAAGGTTTTCGATAATTGGAAGGAGGTGGTTAAGAAATTAGGTAAATTTACAGGGATCCTACTGTGTTGTCAAGAGTTGCTACGATACGTAAAATGTCGATTTGTTTCTTTGTTATTTGAAAAACTAAGATGGGAACCCCTCATCACGAGGAAGAAAGTCATTTTAAGGCTTATATAAGTCGTCATCTGATATCGAGCAGTGAAGGCAATATAATCATCCACTCAAAATAGCTAAAATACCATATCCCTTACTGATGCAATAAATACTTGTTTTTCAGACATTAGGTTTGTGATTACAAAAATAGGCTACCAAGACCGATATTTGTGATGATTATTATAACATGTTATTTTTTATTCACAAAAATATATTCAAAGCTTTTTATAATGCGTATAAAACCATAAACACAGTAATCAACCCGAAGGTCGGTTTAGTAGGTGATGGTAGAGCTCACCCATGTACCAAGCCCGACGGCGTGTGAATATTCACACATCAGGGTAGGGGGGCCAGTTCCTTTCCCTGTGCCGGTTATGGTTTCCCAGGAAGACCTGGTACCCGAAAAATCAACTAGCTTGGGTGGAGTTGCAGGTGCCCAGAGTGCCGTTATGACCGATTTCATAATGCCACCTATCACACGCTCGTGTTACCTACAGCTCGCACCGTAAGGTATTATGATAAAAAATATGATTTCAAATATTTTATTGTCTTTTTAAAAATGATAACATTATTAATGAAATGAAATACATTATTTACAAACAAAAGGACAGAAACTTTATTATTCGAAATGGAAGTTCATATTTGTTTTACTCTTCGGTGGAAATTATCGCCTAAAAACGTTATATTTTGTAATATACGTTTCCCCAGTGAATCTATTTTTTAAAGTTAAACTGTGTCTAAAAAAGTGAAAATTAAAACTGTTGTCTAAAATGTTTATGTATCTTAGGATCGGATATGTGCATGTATCGTATGTCGTATATGTCGTATCTCTGGTCATTGCGATGTTTTCTGTGCAAGTTTATTCTAATCGTTTTCTGAGAGAAAAGAAGGTTTATAGGAATGGAATGGAAAACTCAAGGATCTCGTTCTGAGGTAAAGTGTGGTTAGGAAAAAGAAGAAGTCCTCTTAAATTTTAGGAGAATTAGAAATTTACCATCCTGTAAAACTTCCCTTAAAATTTCGATTTACGTTCTGGAGAATTTCTATATTTCTTAAAATTAAAATCCAGATATCATCCTAGAACATTGAAGAAAATACATTAGTGGGAATTAAAAAGATGAAATAATAATACAAAAATTTCAAATATTTATCTTCAACATATATTCCAATTCAATATAAACATTAAGAGAAATGTATTAGCTGTAGTACACATCACCAAAATATTGATTCACCTGGGGGTTATTTAAACTTAGTCTCAGTTTCGAGCTCGGGCTTCTTTGCTAAAGCAAGATGGACTTGGAAATATGGAAATTCATCAGATTTGAAGGAATATTTAGAGGTTCGAATTCTAAATTACTTCTATAGCATTTAGCAATTTAAGTTTTTGAAAATTTACATTTAGCAGATATTATAACTAGGGTATTAAATTCAGACTCAGAGAATTAATTTTCGAGTTTTTATCGCAAATAGTTGTAATCCACTGTATTAACGTGGCTGTTGATGAATTATTAAAAAGATCTCGGTGAGAGATTGCTCTGAGTTTTTGTTTTATAAATCGTTTGCGTGACTTCTATTTTTATTATGCTTCATTGAATCCAAGTCCAAAGCGATGTAAAAATGACAAACATGATATCTATTTGGATTTACATTGTATGCATGTATTGAAAATGTTTGTTTGTTTTTTTTTAATGATTCCTCAGTTTCACACGGTCTGATTTTCGTGTATTATTTTGCCATTTATCAAAATACCATTTTGAGTGATCGCATTTATGAGTCTTCTTCTATCTGCATCATTCCCTATGAATCACCACTGCGACAAGTTGCTGAGTGTTGGGACACGATCAGTTAGATTTGTGATTTGCTTCATTTGCTACTTTTTAACTTGTTGAAATTTGGTTCTTTGGCTTAAATGATGAACTTTAAATGTTTATGTCACAAGCGTTAGAAGTGAGACCTCTTAATTTTCTGTGTTTAACTTAGTCTTTCCTATAATGAAGAAATAGCCGAGGGCTGAACGAATATTAAAATCTGTTTATTAATCTTGTTTTCTTATTTTTTTACGGGCGGTAGAGTCCATCTATTTGAGGTTTTGCATAAGGAATTGATGATGACGATAGAAATTTGGTTTTGCTGAATTTTAGTCTATTTTACTCGCTTTTTACATAAGATGTATCGGAAACCAAATTTACTGATGCAGTGAAAAAAATCGAATTTCTAAATTGTTCCTTTTACCTAAATTTGTGGATTTTTTCACAACCAACATTCAATAACAATTAAAAGTAAGTCATGGATTGATAAGAACAGATTTTATTACCTGAATGGAAACAAGTGTAATGAATGAGCATCGTATTTCCCAAAGTAGATAGGTTGCCAAGAAGAAATAATATCATCTCTTCCCTCTGGCTAATCTCCCTCGTAATTTTCTTCAAAAGGTAAATAGTCGTTCAAATTGCTTTTCATAACGATGTTTGGGAAAATAAAGGGTTATCTTTGTTTGAAGTTCCTCTTTGGCTATAAAATATTCCTTTGGCGTACAGTCTTGAATGATTTACATCGCCCGAAAATGTTACCATAATAAGCGATAAGCTCTTGTCTCTCATTGGTGAACGAGGCGTTCCAGCCATTACTCTTATTGTTATTCTTCCTTATTTCCAATGATAATAGCAATGCGTGTAATTCTCGACTGTTTAGAAGCTTTCCTTTCACCCCCTTCGGCTTTAGCCACTCTCCGCGGACATCCCGTTGCTCATGACTGGCCCACCATATGGCTACCTCTGCTGAACTAATGACTCCTTGAGCTATTTTACTACTCTTGACGCTCCTGACTTTTTGCATGAGGATGGAACCAGGGACGCCACTACTCATTTACATTATCAAACATTTCCTTCGTATGTTCGGGATGGTCGTTCGAGTTTTGGATGAGAAAAGTCCATAATGTTGATAGCTGGAACACTATATTTATAGACATAAAAGTTTCCAAATAAGTATTTATTGACGTATAAGTTGGCACATTACGTGAAGTTAATTATATAGTGTTTGCATTTATTCACTCTGTCCGAGTACTATGCCTTAGGTTTTCATTGTGATGATTGCTTAAAACCTTTTTTATAGTGTAAGAACGTTTCTCTGACAGAAGAAAAGATTTTAAAGAAGCCTTCAAAATTTAATTTATACTTGTTTTTCGTATAATGTAATCGTATAGTTTACTAATACAGCATTTTTACTTTTTTCACAAATATATTTTACTTCATTTTTCTATCGGCTTCCCATTGTTACCCAGAAAATCATTCAGATTGGTATGGTTGAAGGTGTACCCACGAATTTATCTCGTTACATCAAAGGGAAATTGAATTTTCCTTCCCAATTGATCAGCACGCCTCAAATAATGGTCGTATTTTCCCACATCTGTATTGCAAATGTAATTATATGTGTATACTGAGTGGCCAATGCAATATAAACTAATAGCTGAGGTTGTGGAATACGTTGAAGCGGATGATTTGGAGCAGTGGAATGCATGTGAGGAATATTAGGAGAATAACACTGATAATCTTAAAATTGTAAATCTGAAAGTAGAGTTATTATTTTTCTTGAAAGGCTAAATACAGAAATGAAAGGAGGAAGTACTACTCTTTTGAGATGCATCCGAGAGTGGATTAATGAGTTGAAAAACGTTCTCATTTAATAGTTTTAAAAATTTTAGAACTCTAAATTTTCCCATTGGCAGGTTATTTTTCAATTGGACGATTTCCCAATATTCACCAATCTACAAATTAAACTTAACTAGGGGTGAAATACTTTCAAATTCTTTGGTTTTTGTCAAAAAAAACAGCAAAAGACCTACCAGTTAAGGAAATGGATCCTGGGGCTTAAGCGTGCAGAACGCTGACCGTTAGATCTCCTCGCCCTCATAATAATGTAGGAGGGTGAACGTGAGAGGAATGTCTGGTGAAAAGTGGGCTATAGGAAGGAGGGAGAGGAGAAGAGATGGAGGAGGTGAGGGGAGAGAGGGAGACTTAGTGGATACGGAGGGGATTTGGACGGGAAAGAATGGGGAAGCCGGAGCGGGCTTGCCCCGGATTGTGATCGAGGGTTTGGGAGGTGGAAGAGAGAGGAACAGGGGTATTGGAGGAATGGAAAAGGTGTATTCCTACGTTCGTTTTGGACGCTCTGGGGTTTAATCCCCAATGTTGCAGTGCCTTACTCTTTCCACCTTCCAAGGTCTTCTTCGGCCTTCCAAGAGTGGCCGTATGAGATGACTTCCCACATCGCGTCCAACTCCTCAATCTTTTCGCGCAGCAACATTACACTTAATACGCCATGTCTACGCATATCCCGAAGGCTGCCAAAAGTAATGTAGAAGGGGTTTTTAGAACAACAGGATCACGCGTTTACAATCCGATCCCATAGCTGACTTATGTCATTCCTCCAAACTATCGTACATATATTCCCTGCCAATCCCTTAATTCCCTCATAGTTTCTGGCGATGAGGCAAATAACTTGTATTTCATATTACTACCTATTTCAAGTTTACAATCTCGGCATTTTTTTGTTTATATTGATCCACGACCGTAGCTAGGTTCCTTGTATATTTAAATTGTATTTCATAATTTATCCGTGACCTTTCCCTTTAGACATCTTCTATGGTTCCTTTCATATGATTCGTAGTATTGCGGTCCAAGGTGTATCCAATTAGTTTTCTTCTTCTCGTGAATGCATCCCATAGAGTTCACTCTAAACCCTCTCTTCGAAGCGTAACTCATTTGATACTCTCATTCTGTCTTATTATGCACGTGTGTTACTTCCCATTTGTCTCCATTTTATTTTCATCATTATTCTGTGGCATCATGCTTTCATCGCTTCCGTTTCAATTTCCGTTTCTTTGCTGCACATCCTCTACGCTCTAGCGTAAAAATAGATTCCATGCATAAATTTTTATGTACCTTTTCCCTACGCCCAGTTTATCACTATTTTCCGCTATTAGCATTAGTAGTTGCTTCTTCGGTCAGAAAACCTCTGCTTGCGCGACAATGCTCACTTTTTTTGCTTTTGCCATTGCTAGAATTACTACTACCTAAATCGTTTCAGTCGTCCAAAAGTGTCCTCCTCAGAATATAGTATATCGGCCAAACTATTCTCTTTGGATGAAGTCCATTGTTTTTCTTTATATTTATTAATTTGAGGTTTACATTTTTATTATCTTCTCCGCGCAGCCTAGTAAACTTGTCTGGAGTACTTTCTTCTCTGCAAGTATAGTTGTGTCGTCAGATAACCATAGAATGTTTTTCCTTATTTGTGCATCGCCTAGTTTCTTTACCTTTATCTACGAGTAGTGTAATGCTTTCTCGGTAGGTACTTTTACGTCTCTATATCTAAGTCGCATAATAAATAGTTTTTAAATAAATTTAATCTAACTTAGAATCATCAGCAGGAGGGGGTGGGAGCACGCCCATTAAAGCTAGTAACGAGAGCAGATCAGCAGCGCACTACGCAACGTATGTTGGATGCACCAATGACAAACTTTTCCCAAGGAAAATTTGTTAAATAAGCCTATCAATGTATCATCATAGAATGCACCAAAAAGAAATAAATAACTGCTATTATGACACAGAAATATTTAGGTTTTTAATCAGTTTTACTTTGGAGAAATTATTATTTCCGAATTTATTATGATAGGCATCGAAGGATATTTTATTTTGATCAATGAAAACATAAAAAATAACTAATAAATATATTGACTTCAAAACAATTATTTGGGCAGATCATTTTCTTTTCTTTTTCTGTTCTCTTACGTTAATGAAAAATGAGCATTCCTTCAAGTATGTAAGTTAGAATCTCGCGAACCCCCAATCGAAATTTTTCTGCTACGTAGTGTCTAAGTACATCTTATTTAAACTTGAAATAAATAGTACCATATGAATGATTGGTTTAAGAGCATCAGTAGTACTGAGGAAACCTTTAAGATGGCTACAATAGAAAAATGCGGCGGATTCTTTCGTACATTGCCTTAGTGATTAATTTTTTCGCTCTGATATAATCAACTTCCTTCGGTGGAAAATTTATTGAGATTTTATTAACATTTTTAAGATTTATCATTTTTTATAATCATTATCTGAGAACCGACATATTATATATTTTTACAACTCTTTACAGGAATTTGAAAATTTATGACTAGGGATATACTGTACAAGTAAAATGAGGTTATGAAAACTGGTTTTGCTCCTCCGGCACAGTCATGTGATTATTTATAAATTTAATGCGTCACAACTTCTTCATCACATATTATGGTTTATTTTACAATTTTAATAAAACAATTATCGTTTACCTCTTCTCATTATTTTATGGGAAATATCCTTGAACTTTCCACTTAGAGGCAGCTACGCTACTCTTGACACCCAAAACACCCTATTGGAGAAGGAAAAAGCTGAGTTCAAGGTACTTCACATGACCGTCGCATACAAGCAAAATTCGTTCTGGATTCTGCAGACTCTTAGGAATGAACTCATCCATATTACCAAGCTTTTATGACCTCAGAAGTTTTAAGGAGCCATCCCTCAAATGGATTCCACTGGCACAATCAAAGAGAATATTACTGTCCTTCGTATATTTTTTGCGTAGTAAGTCGTAATAAATGCTCAAACCTCTTCTTTGAGCTACCACTTCTTTCTGTGTAATACCTACGGTAAAAAGTGGCTGCAATACTCTTCAGAATATGCTATAGGCTGGAATTTAATGATATTATCATCTCTAGCGTACATTGCAGCTTTGATGGTTTTACATAACATCGGAACAGTTACCTTCATGCAACGCGATATCGTCTTGAGATTTATGTGGGAAACTTAGTGGAAGTATACATTTCGTTGATTGATAAAAGCACAGGCAGTGAAATTCTCAAGAACTAGAAAGGATAAGTTGAGCATTAAAGTTAGTAGTCATTAGTTGAAGCAGGTATGCTGCGGTAAGGTCATTCACCCATCTAGAAAGTTTTTAAAACGAAGATTTTTTCGAATATAAAAAGTTGACTTTATGAAATTTGATGCATAAATGAAATATAAAGGAATTTATTAACGCTTCAGAGAAAATGTGAATAAATAATGGTAAAATATTACTTAGGTGAGGATAACTTTATTCAGGAATGCTAGATGTGAGGTAGAAACATTTAGTACGGAGAATGAAAAGGAACAAAGCAGTTTGAATGTGTATTATCCCCGCAGAATTTCTACCAGGGTTAGGGATAAATGGAGTTTTCATATTTTTTTACTATTTTCTAGGACTTTTGAGGATGGAGTTTGGCGGAAAAATCAGGCGAATTTCAATCTCCATCCCGATAAACAAGAAAGTGGTGGTATGAAAGAACTGCAGGACAATTAGTTTAACCTGAAAAATGGCGAAGGTAATGGTGAGAATAATCGTTTGGAGATTAAATAATATGGCAGACAACTACGTAGCAAACGATCAGTTTTCGTTTATGATAGGAAGAGTTCACGGGATTCCATTGGTAGAATGAGAGCAATTAAGGAAAAACATAGATTAAAATTGATATTAATTTTAAAATGTACTTAAAATGTCTTAGGGTAATGATGTTTCATAGATATTGAAGTATTCATCAGAGTGCAGTGGACATAGTCAGGTTATTGAAAATTATATGCATCGACTGGAAAGGCGATCTATTGAAAACTTACACCCAATTCAGACGACTTATGTAACCATATTGGAGGTAGAATCGAAATTTTTAATTACAGGAAGATGAGCGATGCAGGTTTTTCCAGTCCTTTTCCACTTGTGTTCTGTGAACAAGTTATGGGCGGCAAAGGATGTGCTTTATTGTTGGTATCACACCTTTCAGTGAGTCACCTGGCATTTTCCATGTATACCTACGCCTTTTGTGGTGTATAAGTCCAGGGTCTGGGTATCTAGGTGTCCCTGCAGGAACACACGCGTATATCCTGTCGAATTCCTCCTCCTTGTGGTTACTCGGTGGCATGTATACCTGAACAATGACCAAGTTCATCGGTTCTGGTTTAATCTCTACTAGTAATATTCCTTCCGTTGCTTGTTCTATGTTGACTATGCTTTTTCCTGCCTCTTAAGCCAATATTATGGCAATTCTCGTTGGCTCTCGTCCCCGCCGCTGTATGTTATTCTATAATTATCACTCCAGGAATCCCCGCTATCCTTCCATCTCACTTCGCAGAAGCCTAAAATATCTATATTTCCTCTTTACATCTCTCGCTTAATATTCTATAATTTTACTGGCCTTAACATTGTCCTAACATTCCAAGCTCCTATTCTACTAATCTGTTCTTCTCCTGCGATTTCTGTTATACTGCTGTTGGTTTTCACTTGCAAGGGTTTCGTGGGATGACGACCGCGGAAGCCTTGCCTCCCCCGCTGTTGGGCACGGCACATGGCACATTGGGCCAAGTCCCGCAGTTTCCAGGACTCATATTCTCTCTTGTGCCCATTATTATATTCTTGGAAATGATATTTGAGGTGGTTTCCCGTTGCCTTCCTCAATAGTGTGTTTAACGAGTCACCATCACTCAATGGCCGCCCCACTGAGGTCAGGGGCCTTTGCAGCCACCTCACTGAGGAAAAAACGCTGCGTGGTCTACCTTTCGTCTGGCTCCTAACCTTCGACCTATCTGGCATGGGTGACCCTACCAGGAGTAAATATTACATATACTAGCACAGCTCTAGGGGTCATCGGAACGCAGAAGCCCTTCCACCACGAGGTTGTAGTCCAAGGGAGGGTGTTTAGCCTTCTGTTTATTTGGGTTACAGTAAATAAGTTTTAAGTCAAACGTATAAAAAGTCGTATAAAAAGTATATTGTATTTAGAAATTTGAAAAACAAACTAAACGATGAGGGTGTCTTAAGGAAGATCATAGTGGAAGTACTATTCAAGGTAAAGCATACTCTTTGAAGAATAATTTATCCAGAATTTTTCTGATTTAGTTCTTCATATCACAGTTTCATATGTTCATCGATTAGTTCATTGATCAATGGCGTCCTTCTACCAATCTGTTTTGTATCCATTTATTTATTTTTTAATAGGCATTGGGAGTAATTGACGAGTATGTCGTTCCAAAACATTATACGTGGACTCATTCGATCGAGGAAAATGATTTCTGTCGTTCATCGAATCTTATTTCATGCAGTTCATTCAACAAGCAAGCATAAAAGCTTTTAATTAGCCGTTTTAATTTTATCATATGCGTTTATTACAAGTTGAAATGCCATTACATATGTATGTACGTACTCATATATGTAATGGCACTCGTACTTTCTCGATGAAACCCGATGATTTTCAGGAATGAAAATTATTTCGGCTAGATCTCTTGTGAAGGATGGATACATTTAATCGGGTCTTTGCTAACATTTAAACGAAAGCATTGTTTAACCTTCGAGATATGATCTTGAAACGTCTTATAAAACGTATTTTTCTTATTACATTTCCCGCAAACCTTTGAGTCCGTGAAGATCTCAGGACCAGTAAGTTGTAGCTATCACAAATGAAATGCTTGATTCAAGAATGAAAACACTCATTTGAGACACGAAAAATGCTGTCATAGTGACATTGGACATATTTAGTTGAATTAAATTTCAATTAGATATAAACAATTGCTCAATTAAATATGTTACACTTATGAATGATGCCTGATATTCCCAAGGAAATGGGGACGAGGAAATGAGGGAGAAGGCTTTTGTAGGGTTACTTAACGTAATTCTGGTCAATTAACCGTGGAAAAGAAACCACAGGTTTCCCACAAATATCTTGTTTCTTCCCCATCATTCACTGTGTGTCATCGTGATTAAATCATCACGGCATTTCGTTTATGTTGACAATGATTTACAATTTCGACCGGTTCCCCTCCGACGCATTCCTTCAGCGACGGTCCCAGAGAGAAGAACTTAATAAAAGATGCTTACCGACTGGTGAGCCAGTAACTTTTGAGCCTTTTGCTTTCGTATCGTGTGCCTCGCCTACTAATCCGTGTAGTCCACCTTCGTATGGTCTCCTGCATTATTAATCCCTTCTCGGAATACTTTAATAATGCATGAGACCCCTTTCGCCTGGTGGAAGAAAAATCGCGGGCAGTGTCTCGCCTGTCAAAGCGCCTCACTCACCTGTTAGGGCTCTTGGCACACTGCGAAACGATTTACTCCATCTTTGATCGATTGATCTCCTTCGATCTCTTCGAGTCTGGAGAGGGATGTCGGGAGCCGGCCCTCAGAGCGGCGTTATTTGTCGAATGTGGGCGCTCCAGTCAAACTCGTTTTTTATTCTGTCAAGGAACACTTTTGTTCCCCTGGATCGGGGATTCATTTCGTAGAGCGGGATTGGGATGCATGCTAGAGCGATCGAGGGATACCTCCAGAGTCCGCTTTGGCTCTCTTATCCGGCTGATCTCTCTTCCTGACCACGTGCCTGAAATAAATTTCAAGAAGTAACCATTCGGAATTTACTGCTGTGACAATATTTGGCATTTATTATATTTTGTTAGTTCCCAAATTGAATGTTATGGCATCAAATTCTTCGAGAACATGTTGATGTGATTCTCTCTTGATTCAAGCCTGCTAATAGCCACCTATAATTGCAACGTTTAGTTGATGTTGGGTACATGGAATTAAGCCATGCAGATACAAGCAAATTGTTTCATTTTATTTCTTTGTGTGAATGACTTTTCAAGAAATATTTTGCGGAACTGGTGGTTTGGCGGGAAAAATTGATGCCCTCTAATTGACAAAAGCTTTTTCGGGTAGGGATATAACTCCTAGATTACGTTATAATGGTTACTTTCACATCTTCAAAATAAAAATTTGAACGTAATTCAACCATGGCATCAATAATTTTGCCACGATTTTCAAGTAGTACTCTACTACTGAAATAGAAAAGTCTAGGCGTCAAACATAAAGGAGGGGAAGATTCATTAATGTTTAACGTCCACCAATCGTGTTCTTGGTATGTATTTATGATGCCAGAATAAAGCTGTTTTCTTTGAGCACTCGGCATAGATGCTTTTTTTTTGCGGGGAGGATTGATTGACTTTTCTCGCGTTTGGCACTTTCGTTTTATTTTTCGGTGCGATCACGATGGCACCGGGCGGGGGGATGTCGATGTGTAGCGGTGTACGCTCTGGTTGTATACTGGGGTGACTAATGGTTTACCGCCTCGCGCTCCTCTCGCGAGATGTATCCAAGCCATATACATGTGTAGCGCGATGTCATCTGCGTTGCCCATATCCCTAGTCTACTCATTATACATATTCACCCTTCCCTCGTCGTGTGCCCACCCACATGCAATTTGGGCGTGGAGGAATACCTTATTCCCCTCCGTTCTCCCAGTATTCCAACACAAGATCGTACCCCAGAATGAATTAAAGCCTGTTTTTTTGTAGTAATATATATAGTAATATTGTACGTGCACGTGAAAGGGCTGACGAGTTTTGGCGTGGTATTTTCCTTGAGCTCAACAAATATGTTTTTTGAATTACAGTTTTTTAATTGGATTGTACGAATAGCTAAACGAAACATCATGAATGCAATTGAGATTTTATTTCTGAGTATGCACATAGAGTTGGAATAGGCCGCGATGATATTAATTTTAAAAATGGATGGGGAACAGTTGTGAATTTTGGATAATACAGGAATTTAGCAAGCATTACTAATAATAATGTCATTAATTTATCTCTTGTGACTTTTCAATTCAGAGCATTTTATTGCTCTCA
The DNA here is from genome assembly GCA_037158775.1 of Hetaerina titia. Lineage (NCBI taxonomy): Eukaryota > Metazoa > Arthropoda > Insecta > Odonata > Calopterygidae > Hetaerina > Hetaerina titia. The sequence continues at coordinate 42,870,278 of CM073771.1, forward strand.
TTTCACCAATTTTTTGAGCTTTTCATTTGCCCCCAAATTTCCGATCAAGACTACGTTACCGGAGTTTATTTTTTACGCAGTACTAGAAAAAGCGTTTTGAATGAAATTATGCCGGCAATTGACCTTTCATAAATACATGATATAATTTACTATGAAGGCATAATTGGCTGCAGGTGTTTTACAGAAGTGTAATTCAGCAATCTTTTTCGAAAAGCTCTCACGCGGCCGGAGTCAGTTTGAGACTTTCTTAGTGAAGAGAAACGATTTTCTGAAATGGACTTCTATCCTATATTTTGCTATAAATGGTGACTTTAATGGATAAATAAGAGTCTATAGTAAATAACTGAGAATTAGCGCTATTAATGAGCCTTCATTTTTTTATGATATAAAATAACATGTGAATTATATCATAACCTAAAGCTCATTATTACATTTTGAATGGAGGGTATTCTAATCCAAGGGGAATCAATCAAAGTCAAGGCGAATGATTTTTACACTCTGAAATTGTTGCATTGTCTTCTTTAATACGTTACTGATAGCGGACCTTCTGCTAACAAAATACAAGGCTTGTATAAAATGTATCAGGAAAATTTTCGGAAAGATATTTATTTCAGATATTGTTACAATTCCTTAAAATTCTTTAAACTACATCATTTGAGCGTCGACACACTTTGCCAGAGGATTTTCCACGACTCGAAGGTTTCCTGGTAAGCGGATTCCGGTAGGTCTTTAAGAGTAAGGGTGCAAGTGCAAACTCTGGCATCGTCCTCCACACTCTCTCGGTCGTCTTTGAGGAGCTTCTGCCACGTAAAAACTGCAGATTGTGACATTCTTTCATCCTTGAACACTCTTCGAATCATGCCCAACGTCTCTGTACTCGATTTTTCCTGTCCAACGCAAAAGTTGATGGCGTGCCGCTGTTCAATCGTTCGCTGCATTTTGCACTTGCATCGGGTCACTTGACAGGGGTCCACTAAAAACACAATATTTCCTGAAAGAACGCTCGTAGGAGATTAGCGCTTAGCGCGTGTTGAAGGTCAAATCCTCCACCACCAAGCCTGCGTGGTGCGAGCGCGCTGCAACGTACCGTACAGTCAAGATATAACTATCGAATTTAAGTTTCCGCACAATACCTACTTTTTTCTATGTCATCCTAGTTTTCTCTGGACAGAGTTTTTGCCAGAGTTAACACCACATACAGTGTCACAGTCACGTTAGGGAAAAGTTGTTTCCGATACTGTTACACAAACCATGTAACAGTGAAAAATACGATAATGCTCTCATATGCTAATATGCTTACCAGTTTGTGTAGCTGATTGAATATATTGCACAGAACTCCTATTTTGTGGGATTTAAACATCCATATAAGCTCAGCTGCTAAACTTGCTACAATGGCATTAGAGCTAAACTCTGCCCAGCTGAATTTCAACAAATAAATGTAGACTATATGTATGACCATTAAGATAAAATACAAAATAGATTATTACACTTCAGCTTTGTAGATAGCTTTAGCTTCAAATAATCATCACTGCATTCTTAACATAATACTATTTTCGTTTGGTTAGCGTTTAGCCTTTCGGAAATTATGCTAAGAACGAATCAATATTTACGGCTTAGGTCATCGCACTACAACTTATTCAAACAGGATTGTCTCATTTTTTTCACTTTCACTGCCCGTTGATTTAAAAGTTTTAGTCCGGCCGATGCTTCAGACAAGGAAAGAAAAGTGGGACCTGCCGTTGTTTTGGAGGGCAAGTCCACAGTATTAGTATTTGACGATTTCCATTTAAGGCTCTCGTGCGATCGAGAAAAATCGAACGGGCTCACTCTTTCGACGATCTGACACCGGAAAAATATCTCCGGGGCATTTGTCTCGAACAGCAGGTGGTCGAAGTAATTTTGGCGATGCTATATTTTTCAATGCTCCCTTCACTTCCCCTCCGCAGTACCCCTCCTTCGATTCCCATCGCTGGGTGAAGTGCTTCTCGCCCCTCGCCTCACTCTCTCCTCGCTAAACCTGAGGAAGCGAACACTTAATATTGGGGTAGTTAGGGGTTCGTTCAGAGGAGCGCAGTGTAAACGTTATTTGAAACCGTGAAGTTAATTGTATCTTTTTATCTCTTTCATTATAAAATACTGCTGCTTCCAACGCATCATCAAAACCGGGTACAAATAAAAGACTCGATAGTTTTTCTTCTCGATGAATGGAGAACCGAAACCTGCCTGATTGAAAAACATTTTCGCAAATAATTTCGAATTGAATTTAAATCCTCGAGAGATACACTCGTATATTTTGTTGGATTAATTAAAAAAATTGAAACTCGAATAACATTCTTTCCTTAAGCACATCATGGAATTCTGTATTTAATTATTTGAAAATATCATTTTTAAAATTCAACTTTTTCACGGGGAGACGGAAAGAATTTTGTGTTGGGGTATTTTAGCTACGAAAGTTCTCTAGGTTCAGTACATTGATGAATGATTGTCACATTCCTCACCTACGTGGTTAATACCCACAGAGTTGGGATTAGATCATTGAGCAGTATACAACACGGTCGCTGTCGCTTAAATCAGTGTGTGTCACCTTTATGTGAAGTGTTTGTAAAAGAGAGGGCGACTATCTTGAGCAAAAGGGAGCAAGTATCATAGGGTAACTATCTTGAACAAAAAATATAGCAAGCCCCTGCAGTGTAACGTTATGTTCTGATGATCTCACTTTCGATTTTAAGTTTCCGCACAGTACCTACTTTGTTGTACAGGTATGCCATGCTAATTTTCTCTGAACAGAGTTGTTATGAATATTTGTTGCCGAGTTAACGCCATAGATTGTTTCGTGTCTAAACATCTTCTCGTTTTGAATTAAATTTTTAATTTTACATTTCAATGCAGCATCGTATTATTTTTTATATTTATTTAGAATAGGACTCATTACATAGCTGGAAATGATAACCTGGATTACTACCGAGTCTTTTCCAGCGCACAGTAAATGATAATCCACATTGCTGCACAAAATTCGGATGTCGTAGGTAAAAAAATTCTTATTTGCATTATATTTTCGAGAATCTAAAGGATTTAAACCGTCATGAACGTGACCTTCCGAACTATTTAAATCCCTGATGATTTTTCGTACTTCTTATTTTTGGATAAACTAAGAGTAAAATTACAACCATTATCGTTTATTTGTGTCCATTGAACTATCCGTTCAGATATATTAAGCAATTTCTCCTCTCGAACCTTAGCATGTGGATCTGAAATGATAACATTTATTTTTCAATGGCAAATGGCTCAAGCGGGAATATTTCGTTACCACACTTTGGATTTTCTGATTTAAAACGGTAACCTTTATTCATACTTCTAGTGGGAATAGTATTTTTAATCGAGAAAGTCAACATTTTATTAGGCTCTTCACAGCATACTATTGTAGGCAGTCTCTGCATGCTCCAAAATTAATTGCCCCTATTTTTACTGCAGTTTTACGATTTGTTTTTATTGGGAACAAATATAGCTAACTAACAAGTGAGCTATGGTTGATTAATAAAAATAAAATGTCTGTTTTGTCCTAAACCTAATTTCCAAATTCACAACCTTTGCATGCCTAATGACTTGTAAATCGATCGTCCAAATATGCCTTGCTGGCCTTGTTATTTACTTTGCTGTACGATTGTTCTGAAAAAAAAGTGGCGAGTGTGAGATTTTTACGCGACGATGAAAAGCCTTTCACTGCTCTCGGCCCAATCAACCTCTGATTGAAAAAGCCACTAAAATATTTTGTTAACGGGTATTGTAGCTGTTGTTTGGGGTCACAAAAAACCAATTCTCTGTGAATGCCGTTCACTGAAAATAACCATTCTTTGGCCATTAATTACCTAGAATATCGTTTGCTTTCACCAAAATATGAAATATTCACTTACTTCGTTTTCATCCTTAGAATGGGTTCTAACATTAATGAACCAGGCGTCGACAGTTTGAAGAATATTTTTATAGTGTAAAATAATTACACTCTACATTCCTTCTCATTCACCAGGGTTAGCAATTCTGGGGACCGTATACGAGGTCTCGAGATTTTCATTCCTCAAAAATCCAGTAATAATATTGTAATATCACATACTCGATGATCCCCATTTATTGCACATAAAATTTATAATATAAACATTTTTTCCACTGTGGAGGACCGAAATGAGTATCCCCGATGATCAGCGGGGATGCAGGGTGGAAATTGTTTTCTAATATTCAATTTCATGCATTAAAAACCATTTTTAGAATATTTAGAAATGTAATATTGATTTATGTTTTAAACGTACGAGTAAGTGTATAATGTGAAATGAGTTTTTTCCTATATTGGATGAGTTTCTGCAATGGAAACATTATAGAAAGCTATTAAATTAAGTCACGGTAAGAAATATGCGGTATTTGAATATGCTAGGTGCTTCATTTCGATAAAAATCAACATTTTGGGAACTTTTATATATATACTCTTGAAGATGACGCACTCCGGCGACGCACAAACACACAAACACTAGGTTAATAAATATTAAACATACAGAAACATAAAAGAAGGACACTTACGGTAGATATTTACGTTTCGACGGCACGGCCGTCGTCATCAGAATCGACGGCCGTGCCGTCGAAACGTAAATATCTACCGTAAGTGTCCTTCTTTTATGTTTCTGTATGTTTAATATTTATTAACCTAGTGTTTGTATATATATATATATATATATATATATATATATTCACATTCACATAGAAATAGATAGAAGGAAAGTGGATAGGAACACTCATAAAGGAAGAACACGGGAGAGGTGGGAGCTGGCGATCTGGTTTCTTCGATTAGAACGCCATGGAGTCTTCTAACAGCTAGAGGATTGGGTTACAGTCTGCTCTTTTTTATTTCAGTTACTATAGTATTTATCAGTATATCTGCGTATTGTAGTACCTATCGTATATCAGTATTAATCAGTTTATTTTAGGACCTGTTCAATTATGCTAAATGTCAGGATGCAACAATTACACAGTGTAAAAATAATTCGCCTTGACCGGACTTCGAACCCGGATCCCTCGATGTCCGAAGGAGTGCTTTAACCCGTTCATGTACCCTAAATGTCCTTTTATTCTTAGAAACTTTGGGGGCTTTGAAGGAACAAGATGTTGTGACGAAATGCCGTACATAGAATGGCACAGGCATTCGTAGTCGTTCGCTATGTGCAATAGTCCCCGAGGTTAAAGTCAACTTGACTGTTTGGGGTGTTTTACCTTTGACGAATTGCAAGAACTGCGGTAGATGCCAAGACTGTAACTTTTAACGGAGCCATACGCTACATGTGCATTACAATTCAGAGTGTAAAAATCAATCGCCTTGGGCGGGACGCACCAGTAGCTAAAATGGCCAAATAACTCAGTCGGACATCGAGGGATTTGGGTTCGAATCTACGAGGCGAGTTCATAAAGTAAGGCCCGTTTGGTCACAAATTTGGAAAAAATATACTCATATGAAACACATTTTATTGTCACTTTTAGTTAGCTACAAACCTACTTCACTTATCTACATAATCGCCGTTCACTTCTAAGCATTTTTCGTACCGCTGCACCAGCTTCTTTAAGCCCTCTGCATAGGAACTCGCCGCCTGAGGGTTGAACCAATCGACAAGGCCATTCTTGAGTTCCTCTTCGGTTTCGAAACGTTGTCCACCGAACCACTGTTTCAAGTGCAAGAAGAGGAAGTAGTCGCTGGGTGTAAGGTCAGGACTGTACGGTGGGTAGTTTAAAGAGTTCCCAACGACCCAAAAACTCTCGTCCACTGGACTTTGTTCTTTGTGGTGGTCGGTGAGCATTTTCGGTACCCACCTTGCACGCAATGTGTGGTATCCGAGGTTTTCCATAACAATATTGTGGACAGTAGTGCGTCCAAGTTGAGGGAATTGTTCAGCTAGGCCATTAATTGTCAATCGACGATCACATCGCAGTTTTTGTTCCACTTGCGAAACAATTTCATCGGTCAGAATACTGGGCCTACCACTTCGCTCTTCGTCATGGACATTTGTTCGTCCATTTTTAAAATCACAGCACCATTGTCTAACCTTTCCTTCACTCATAACTGTAGGTTTATAAACTAGGCATAATTCCCGATGAATTTCAGCAGCCGACAATCCTTTTGCATACAAGAATCGTATGACAGAACGCACTTCACAGCTGGCGGAATCAACGATTGTCGCGGACATTGTTGTTTGCATGCACAGACAAGCAAACGACTTCTGAAACAAAACAAATGCTGCTATAGCTTCTCAATGAATCAGTAGATGGCGCTGCAGGAGCAAAACTGTGTTCTGAAGCGCCAATATTTAAATATAAGCAAACGGTACTTACTTTAAGAATACGCCTCGTATGTCAAGGCAAATGATTTTTACAATCTGAAATTGTTGCATTTAACGGACGACTCCGTTAAAAGTTACTGTCGCGGCATCTCCCGTAGTTTCTTGCAGTTAGATGATAGATTTTAAAAGATTTAAAGATAGTGTGACCTCAGAATTCTTCCAGAAAGTAACCATAACTTTAAAGCGTAAGATGGTTATATCTCCCGCGTACCAAAATAGGATATCGTTCAATTAATGTCTTTGCATGTTGATACTGAAGCAAATTATTCTTAGCTTAAATACAGGCTTGATTGGACTCTTTGAGCATCCTTTCCACCCATACTTCCAACGTATCTCATACATACGTGTGCGTATTACATGTATTTTGATCCCAATCATGAGAAGAGAGGAGATGCGTGATGCCTTAAGAGGATGGGAAACAGAAAAGAAAGGATAAGTTAAGTGTTGTAATGCACGCTGAGTCGAATTGTGAATTATTCTTTGAGGAAGTTTTACGCGGTAGAGTATATTTTTTTCGAAATACATGATATGCTTGTTTATCACAAAATAACTATTAGAGGTATATTTGGCGATCCCTGGAATCTATTACGAATAATAAACTTATTATACAGCTGAGCACAGACTAAACTACTTTTTCCGTCCAAAGTTTTCTTAATCAGTTCTTCATTCGTCCTCGCACATGCCTGCCCACTCTTTTCCTATAGACAGCCCTGACCTAATGAACGGAGGGCCCGGGATCGATACCTGGCGACACCTAAGAACCCTTCAACCAATCTGCGTGGGTTTCCAGGTATCAAATCTTCCTGGGAAACCTCAAGTGGCACAGATGTAGGAACTTCAGCTGCCGTTGTAAAATACATGAAGTCCGCTACATACTCGTATACAGTAGTCTAGACTGTCTACGAGTCTATTCTCGTTCCCTGGTCTACCTTAAACTATCAACCTTCGGGATGGTTGAACTAAGATCCGAGTGTAAAAAGAACTTTTCGGATCTCTCGCTCTCGAGGAAGATGGGCATCGCCGTTAGGCTTTAGTCCGGCTGGTTTCATGGCGGCGCCCTTCCCGCATGCGCGAGGGTGCTCTGGCCTCCGCGCTCTCGTCGCGGAATGATTGCAGTCCTCTTCCACGTGCCGAGATGGGAGGGGAAGGCTGGGAGAGAAGAATTACTGAAGGAGCTGGAAGGGAGATGGAGGCGGGGTAGTGTGGAATGGAATGGTGAAGGCTCCTTTTGCGTGGGCCGATGGCGTTTGCATTCAAGCGCTAGGGCCGAGAGGGAGGATCTCTTGGCGTGCTACGAGTCGTATTTCTTCATTTGCACCGCTCGAAAGACCGCCTCATGCGATGCGGATTTAACTCTCTCGCCAACTAAACCATTTCCGCTGGCGTGCCCTCATATATGTATAGAAGGATCACTCCATGTCGGTTAAAAGATACACGTACACGCTCTTTGTTAGATTGCCTCGGAATTCTTTTACACGCGAGAGGCGGGAGGAGAAAATGTTTATGTACGTGCCCTTCGCGCGAAGACTGGCGTGTTGTGTGCAATAGAAATTTATTTCACTCGGTAATTTTAACGCATTAGATCGCATGACAAGATAAATAGTAGAATGATGGGTGACTCGCCGAGATCTGAATCTCGAACCCTTTCTTTTTAAGGCTATTTTCATGCTGTTTTCTGTCTCCATGTCATTTAAGTGTTATATCTTCTTCTAAAGAGGACAAGAAATATGTTGCGTGGCCTACAGAAAATAAATTATTAAGCAATACCAAAGAGTTGGCTCCGCACACAAGGCAATAAATACGTTGTCGATCAGAAATGTGCAAGTTTATCAAACCGCAGTGACCATTTCCGTGATACCTGTACAGTCCGGATGTGATTGTTTGCATTTTCATGCATAGAAATCATTACGAATCTCTCTGAATTTTTCATTTCCCCATTTATTTTGTACTCCATGCACTAAATTTATTTTAACTTTTCATTTATGGGTGAATTAATTAATTTTAGCATTCCTTCACATTATTTAAGGATATAAATAGATTTTCATCAATTTTTTTCAATCAACTTTTTTAAAGTCCTAGCCAAAATTATTTTTATGCATTCTCATCTAAATAGACATGTTTACCCATGCTTAATTGTTGTCTGGAGGCAGCAGATGAACGAATGATACCTACGATAGGACATTTATTCTCATAACCTTTAAAGCTCTTACTAAGTGTAGGGTTGGCACATGATACAGGAGGTAAAATGTGTCATAAAATGCAGATAATTTAGTTCCCTGATGATGATATAGAGTTTTAATTCTCGTAAATGGATAATATGAAATTGTAAATTGTTTGTTTGGTAAAATAAAACGGTGATATGTGCATTTTTATATTTTAGTAATCCTTAATTTACCTTACATCATTGAGTAAGTGGCGCCTACGATATCAATATTAGTTTAGGACATGGCTCATGCATGATATTGTTGTGTATAAATGAATGCAATATCAATTAAAAGTAAGCGGGTTTAGTTAAAATATCGCCAAAAATGACACAACTTAAATTTTGCTAGGTGACTTGCTACCGGTGAATGCTATGCAGATTGCGATCCGACGAGAAGGTTTAAGGAGTTGATGGTAAAACAGGAAAAGCTTTTTTGAATACTCTTCTAGGTGCATGGTTTGATGTTGATCAGACAATTGGATTGTACAAGATAAGGATGAAAGATATTTACTAAGTTCGAAAATGTGGCCATGGAGAAAGTCAATTCAGTTCCGTCGGCGGAAGTCCGTCACGCCAATTGGTGAAAAGAACCGATAGAGTGATGAATAATGATGTGTTAGAAAGGATGGTAGTAGAAAGATCATGACGAAAATGTAAGCCTAAAGTTAGGCTATTTAGAAATGTCACACCCTGAAGAAGATATGGAATTCTAGGGGACGTAGTAAGAGATACAAGGTACCTCTGAATGAAGAAATACTATATGAACAGCGAAAAGAGAGCTGGAGAAATGTGCTCAGGGGGTTGATGCATGTAACATTTTCCTGAATTCACCTTTGATTTTGAATTTTGGCGAAATTAAATCCAAATTTCATATTGCACAACATTGAAAGCTCAGCTGAAGGTATTCGGATTTCCCATCCCAATTAGCTCTGTGGAATACCCAATCACCATGTGGCGTCGTAGGTAGCAGATTAGATTCCCTCATCTGTCGGAGATTTCAGGTTGTCACGCGATCGATTTCTCTTGCAAGATTTCATTTTTCGATACGATCTCAGCCGTTGTTAAACCACGACCCTACCAATAATACCACCAAACTAGTAATTTATAACAGACTTAGTATTAAAAACATAATGAAACAATTTCAGAGTGGAAAAATCATTCGTCTTGACCCAGTCAAGGCGAATGATTTTTACACTCCGACAAAAGTTAATGTTGCGACATCTCCCGCAGCTTCATGGAATTAAAAACATAATTGACAAATGACTTTGATGGCAACACAAACAATCCAAAATATGGAGTAATATTATTAGAGTATATCTTAGAATATTTATTTACATAGAATAACTCGCAAACCGCTTTTAGAATTTTTTAATGACAACTCTACCACTGGTACTGCTTTGTTCATCAACGTTAATTTTTTTAAACACCTGTGTCTCTCTGTGAATAAATATTATTAATATCACGGGACGTGTTCCTTTTAAGCTATATAAATATAAGGTTTAAGAGATCATAGGAATGCTATGTCATCAAGAATGGAGCTCAGGTTTATCATACTGACTGAGAAAAGCATTTTTTATGTTTAGTGCTGCCATAGCACTTATGTGATTGCTAAAAAGCATGTAATTTCCGTTGCAATTGATTTTTATTAACTGGGGTGTTTTCCAGTTTGTGTGTATGGATATTGAAATAACCAAATTAATTGTTCCTACGGGGGAAATAAACAGCAATTCCATGAAGCATGACTTTCTCCAAAGAGATAGAAGGCCATTGAAATGAATTTTCGATGTTCCTTACGTTGCCTTCCTACGTTGGCACTCGGGGTTTCGTCATAAAATTCAAAATTATCATCTCGATGAGACTTCAGCGTTTAAATCATCTCCTCAAGCTAACGAAAAACTGTCTATGCTCGAGAGAAAAGCTTTTGCTCATTTTTTCAATGTATCCTTTCCAAAGAGTAAAATTTTGTTTCAAGTCAGGAATTAATAGGAAATTGGACGAAAATACTCAATATCAGTTGAATTTCTGCGAATGCAGAGAACACCCTTTCCAATCTCAACTGGTGACGAATGTCAATTAATTGTTCGTTTATTGATGATTTAATTCTCGAACTACTGAAATTGTTAAAACCACGAGAGGTTGTTGTTTTTGTTTGTTGTTTAGAGATTGAATATAGAGAACTTTAAATAAAAGAATATCAGTCTCAGGCTTGAGTGAGCCAAGGATCGGTTATCGGCTTTGGTTAATTGAAGTTAAAGGTTAAAGGGGAGCTATTCCTTCACCAGCTCTGTTTAGTCATCGATTCCAATATGTTACCTAGTCTTAATTTGTGCTTGGAGATAATGGTGGACTATTTTTTTCTGAATTTCATACACGTAGTGATATATCGATGGAAATATTTAGTAATTATTTAATAAATGTATGTGTAATACAGATGGCGGTATTTATAGTCACAGTAAAGTGTCTTTCTTGGTTTAAAAAAATGGCATTAATCATTGTATTTCTAAGTTTAAGGTATGGCAAGAGATGCATTACCTTGAAAATGACATTATTCACCCAAAATTATGCTTTGACAAGACAGCATTCACCCAAAATTATGCGTTGATAATGGAATGGAGAGTAGTAAAACTAATTCTTTGTTTTATTTTGATGCGGAAAGTTTTTCAGAGGTGCAGCAATAAAAATTCATGATTGTATTTTCGTTGTTCCTTGACCAAGACAATATCCCCCAAGTCGAGTCCGATAAGATTGAGTAATAGCCTTTTAGTAAACAATTCGACATATACTTTTTACCTGACGTTAGTCATAAGTATTTTCAGACATTTTTTCAAATTCATTCGGCTTTCGTATTTTTTGAATTCGCTGCTAAGGTCGGTGACGGGCACTTATAAAAAATAGAATGTCGAATATCTTCAGAATAATTATTTCCATATCGATCGCAAGCGTAATTAGCCTGGGTAGCGATAGATGGAGCATACCTCGGCGTTTCCGTTTGAGTTGTTTAGGAAGTGTTCTCCCAAAAGACACTCGCTCTAAAAAGTCTCGCCATCGCTAATGGAATTTGACGCCTATGCCACGGTGTCCCGTCATCCCGACTTACCGTCGCGACTGAACGAGTTTCGCGTCATTTGTGCAAAACAACAAGCAGATGCTTTAGTGGCCTTGGAACTGATTAGCTGTAAAGATTTATAACTCCCATCAAAATTATTTTATAGCGCAATGATGAATACCCAGCAAAGGTGAGAAGGTGCCCATCCGAGTACGTATTTCATCTTTTACACTTGTTGGCCAGAGAACTTTAACTGATAATTTCTTTCGTAATTTCTTAGAATTTTAATACATTAGATGCTAATATTTTTACTGCCGAAAATTAATCTCAGGTTTAACGTTCCCTTTTTTACGTGAGATTTCGAAATCGTCTACGTTCGTAAATTGTACATACATTTTTCGATCGATTCTATGATTATAAATATCATCGTCATCAATTTAGTATTTCTGCACTAAGATTGGTTTGCTGCAAGCCTCTATTCATCTATATTTATTGTTCATTCCCTCATCCTCCGATAGCTTTTCTGATTTAAGTCTTTCTTAATTTTTACTATACACTTGTGTCTTGGTCTTCCTAATGGGATCTTCCCTTCAATTTTCCTTCTTTAATGCAGGTAACTATTCCACTATGTCTCAAGATTTGTTCAATCCGTCAAGTTCTTCTTTACATTTAGTTGATTTCTTGGATCTTCCACGGTTCTTCCCTTTTCTGCTCTTCTATAAACTTTCTCATTCCTCACTTCGTCTGCCCATTTAATCTTCAGACACATAATTGTAGAGATTAGTTAAAGCCTTTCGTCGTTGTCATGGAATGCATACCTGTAGAGGGTGTTGGAAAGGAAAATGGGGTATTAGGTCACCATCATTCGGGGTGATTGGTGGTTATTAATTTCGTTTGTTAATTAAGTTTGAGTTATCATATGTGATATTACCTAGTGTTGCAGTCAAAGAAATGTTTCATAGGAAAAACGGTCTATTTGACAGAGTAGGACTGTTATTTGCCTTTCATTTTACCACACGGGGTTTCCTACATAATGCTGGTATTCAGAGAAATGAAGAGGTGCCTCTCAGATTAATCTGGGGTCCTCAAGTAATGGTTGAGTGCTCTACCAGGGTCAGATTTGAGCTTTTACATTTGACTGGGAACAATATTATAAGATATAGAACATCCTTCTCGAACGGAAAGTCTCATCCTCTTATTTTTCAATCTTAAATTAATTTACAGTCTCAATCATATCTCACCTAGTAGGAAAAAACATGCTTTCTCTGTTTTTCTTTCAAGCTATTAAAAGTTTATTAGGGAGTCAGATAGAGATTCATTGCTGTGAAACTAGGACATTTTATGGAATAAAGGGATATTATTATGAAATATCATTCCTTATCATGAGATTTGCCAAACGTAGAATGCCTAAGTCACACATCAATGGAATAGTTCTTGTGTTTGGAAAATATTTTAATCTAAAACTGACAGAAGCAAGACAATAAACAAATGCAGTGTGCATTTATGGTTCACCGCTCTCAAGTGATGAAATTATTGAAAGCATTATAGATTTTCATTGTATGAATGATATTAATAATGCAGGGAGTGTAAAAATCTATTCTTGTAACATTGAAGGTATCAAATGAGAAGATACAATATCTCCAGCTTTAAAAACTTAAGACCTCCGATGGTGATGTCAGAAGATTTGAAGGAAAACATTTTTCTGTATAGTAGTCAAAAGCCCAAGGTTGAAACGCATGCTCAAAATTTTAGATAATGAGCTTCAAATACCTTCTTATGGCGATTACAAAAATATAAAATCAGCATATCATTTTCCTTTTGTTTATTTTCAGCAGTTTATTGAAGCAGAAAATCAAAGTCAAAATATCACTTCACCCGCTTTACTGATGTAGCGATCTCTCGACTCCTTTTCCTGCATGAAATTGTTTACCATCAGACAGCACACCAATCACCTTCCTATAGTCTCTGTCATTAGTTGTGATGTGCTGGTTTAAAAATATATGCCTTTGACTCCATATCTTTCGGCTTCTGCTAGTGAGGAAAAATGTGAACGTAAGCATCTAAAAAATGTTGACGTACGCTCAAAGCAGATACAATAGTTATTAATACCTAAAGTTCCCATACTTCGTGTATACTGGTTATTAAGCGTTTAAAGGAACTGAAAATTAAGTTCATCGCGAAACAGATTGTGATTTAGTAATCCTGTTTTTCTTTCGCTCAGGAAATTTTGGGCGTTCCCTCAGCCAAATGAATTAATACCTTGGGTTGATCAAGCTTTTAGTCATAGTGATGAATAAGATGTCGCTTGTCCAATTTTCTCAACCAAATGAGTGTATCTGCCGGAAAGTTGTGCCTTAAAAATTTCCGTACGTAAAGTATAGCAAATAGAGAGGGCTGTGTTAACTGTTTATCATTTTGGTAAGGCATCTGACATTCATTGCTAAATTACCATACATATATATGTAACATAAATACAGTAATAAACCCGAAGGTTGGTTTGGTAGGTGATGGTAGAGTCCACCCAGTACTAAGCTCAACGACGTGTGAAATTCGCGCATCAGGGTAGAGGGGCCAGTTTCTTTCCCTGTGCCGGTTATGGTTTTTCTGGAAGATCTGGTATCAAAAAGCAGTATCTGGTGTCACACAGCTTGGATTCAGCTGATGAACCCAGGTTCAATTTCCAGGCACCATGCTGCCTGTGATTTCAACCCGGGCCCTCCGGTAGCCTAATGCCCTACCCCTGGACTACCAGCACCCATATATATCTTGGACACAACTATCAAATAAATATTTTTGACTCCTAAGAAAACCTACTCTACATCAGGTCCCTCTTCATCTCTGTGTAATTCCTTCCTCCCTTCATCCCGTCCAACATCCCTGTCCTGTTCCTGCCCTCCCTTTCCTCGTTTGCCTAACATTCCCCCCTCTATTACCTTCTTCAACATCCCACTGCCGCTCAATACGCCTTTCATCCATTTTTCCTGCCTCCATAGGATTTCTCTCAACAAACCCCCCTCCTCACCCACCATCTCTAAAACTTCCTCATTTGTTTTCCTTTCGGTCCATTTCACCTTCTCCATTCTTCTCTAAACCCACATTTCGAAAGGCCCCAATCTACGTCTATCCTCCTGCTCCAGCGACCATGTTTCCACGCCGTACATAACTACGCTCCATATCAAAGTTTTGACGAGTCTTTTCTTGACCTCCCTACTCAAAGTCCCCGTCATCAACTCCCTTCTCCTTGAGAAAGCCTCTTTTCCTAGCGCAACTATTCTCTTTATGTCCCTACTGCTTTGACCGTGTTTATATGTGTTATTATTTATTGTTAAATATGTGTGTGTTTTTGTGTGGTCACGCGAGCGGGCGCGTATGTCTGTGAAATGAATTTTACTAAATCACTCGGCAATACACAAGCTGGGTGATTTTTCGGGTACGAAATTTTCCTGGGGAACCACTGGTTGCACAGGAAAAGAAACTGACCCCCTGCTCTGATGAGTGTATTTCATGCGTATTTGGGCTAAGTATTGGATGAACTCTACCCTCGCCTATAAAACCAGCCTTCGGGTTGATTACTACGGTTTTACGTAAAAATTCAAAATGCCAAAAGAATGATTTTATTTTATGGTAGGAATGTGCTTTTGCCTCGGTCAGGTGCATCCGCCCACTCATTTCTATTAAATAATGAAATTCCCTAAAACGGCTAATATCTTAATCGGCAACAGAACTAACATGCATCCCGCATCAGGCATATTATTTGAAAGACAGTTTCGTCCCACGGTCAATTTTAGTAACTGTTGTTGAAGCAATTTGGTATTTTCATTTATTTGCGAAAAAAATATATTGTTGCATGGCCGCTCCCGTAAAATTGTGTAACACGTACATTCATACCATCATACGCACTATTCTTGATGTTTTTTATCTAAATAGGTGAAAAATGCTGTCCTCTGAGTCAGTGAAAATTATAGCAAAAATTAACATTGCCAATCAAATCGGAGCGAATATTATAACGCGTGGCCAAGGATCGATTTGGTTCGGAAATGAACTAATTCGCCCGACTTTCCCACGAGTCCACTTGGCTCTCTTGAATCATGCCTTTCCCCGAGAATCTCATAAATTAATCCATTGAATTCGAAGTTCTGGCATGCCTTGCCCTTTGCTTTTGCGTAATGAATTTATTGCCTATTATCGCTATTTAAAGTACGCGACAACATTAATAACGGGGTGAGTTTATGTGCTTTCGTTGAATGAAATCCCCGATTTCTCTGCCCAATTGCAGAGACAGAGGATTCTAGCCATTTTTCGGCCTTATTGAACGAGCGCGTGCATTAGTTCAGTTTGGTCACGCTAGCAAAATTATAAATGTTTTTCCACAATTTTTCCTCGTTTTAAATGCATTCATCCATTCCGAGTCTAACGATTAATTATCCTTTTTTATTGGTAGATATTTTATGTCCCTCAATAGGGGAGAGAAATTATTTCAGATATAAAAATATTAGAAGAAACTTCGTTTGCTTTATAACTCCATTTAATAATTTTTAATTTACATCCCAAGTTTCAACAACTTTTTTGGATATATTTAAATTTTCGCCATTGAGAAATTTACATTATGCAGGGGCATTTTGAGATGATCGTTTATTACCTGTCATTGCATATGAACAAGGAGTCGGCTTCAGTAAAATATTACTATGCTGAAGAAAGAAAGTACCTTCATAAACTGAAGAAAATGCTCTCCTAGTTAACTTCATTAGATAGTTTAAGAAAATTTTCTATCAAATATTCTATATTAGTATGCCTAAAATTATGTTGAAAAAATAAAAAGAATTATCTAGATACCTTGAAAAATAGAAGTGGATGCATTTTTTGTGGAAAATTTTTACTCTTTTCATTTACTGTTTTCTCCGTTGAGATTCATTTATTGATCGTTTGTGCACAGGTTACGTCCACATGTCAACGCTCAGGGTTATGCTGGTCGTTTACAAATTTCCACAAAAAGTGAAAAATAGATTTATATACCCTTGCAAATTTGCGTATCGTATTGATTTTCAGTGTTTAACTGTTAATATTTTTAGCCTTTCAACTTATTAACTCGGGAAAATAAGAGACATTGCGTATGTTTTTTCATTCGATGAATACTTATTTTATTAATCTTTCAGCGGTAAAACATATTTAACAATCTCCTCATTTGAGATGGGAAATAAAAGTAGTTTTTAATAACGGGAAACGTTTTTCACCGTGAATGACAATAACTTTATGAAATTTGTGAGGCTATTTTAATACATATGATCAATGGATCAGTGTATCCGTTATCCATAAATATGCCATTTAAAGTATCGAGAAACGCAAAAAAGTCTGGGGAAGTAACTTGGGAGATTTAAAAAAATATTTACTTCGTTATGTGAGGAAGATGAACCGGCATGAGAGAAATATAAAATAAATTTAAATAATGGCACTTGGTGCCCAGGATTATTAGTTCTTGATGCCTATTGATACTTGTATAGGATTGTAAATCATGAATCTTAGCCATAGACATTAAATTAAACGAATACTTTAGTAATAGATTACTCTCAATACTAATTGAACATTAGAAGAGGTTGCGTATCTACGATTCCCTTATACATCAATATTTATATACCTTGCGGAGATCACTTATTCTGTCAGAATCTAAAGGAAGAGGCAGGCAATTTCAGAAGTTATGAATGCGGGGAATGGTAATAATAAGTTGAAATATATTGTTCTCAGAGTTCGGTCGCGTAATTTCCATCATTTTCTTGCAGTTAAAGGAGAATTCTAGCTGTGGATTGGAATTATTAAATTTGAGAATGAGTATAAAAGACATTTTCTCTTTCTAAATTACTTTTTATCTCATATAGGAAACACTAATACGAATAAAACTTAAGCAATGCTGTTTTTTATTCTTTTTTCCTAAACTATAATTAGCTACTTAGTTATATCTTTGGGTGTTTTACGTATTTGATATCGTAAAGCGATAGCCCGCTCATTCTACCTTAATTAGTATGAAAACTTATCTAAATCAATTAAATAACGGAATCAAATATCCTCATTCATCATCAGTTCGCTACGTGGTAACGGTATGTTTTCCTTCCAGGAAGACATTAGTCCTAAAATGAAGGATTGAACCATTGCTCATAATACGTCCTATTTATTAAAACTGTTAGTAAAAAATAATTGAAGATTCTTTTCTAGAATTTTAATTCAGTCTCAGAAATTTTGTTAGGTGATATTTTGGTGATATTTCGTCCATAAGATATTTCGGAGGCTTGGGTGGATGAGAGCAGAGTGAATGAGATCGGAACATGAGAATGGAGGCTACTGTATGCCCCCACGGGTCAAGAAGTGGTCTGAGTGGAATGCTGACGTTTCTTATGAGCGATTTTATTTTGACGTCACCCTTCCTAATATCCCTTCATTCCTCCAGCCGCGTGAAATTAAACAGGGTCTATTCTTTACTCCACTCAAATGTTTGAAATCATGTTTGGACTTTAAATGGTTCACTAATATTTTTCATAACGCAGCCGAAAGGAGCAATATTTTTTTTTATACTGGGGCATATTCAACAATTTTTTCTACGGAGCGATTAAAGCTATTTCTTAAGTCGTTTTATAAATTGCAGCCTTTGGTATTTTTATTTAATAAAATTACCAAATTTTGGAAATTAAATAGGCCACGGAAGCAAGTAATCAAGGGCTAATGTGTGTCATTTCCCGCAATCGTAAAGAGGAAAACATGTAAAGATTCTGGAAATGCAATAATCCTGCATGCATTCTAGATGTAAAATATTTTTTAAACATGTTAGAATTCTGAGAATTATTAGATTTGAACATTAGTGATATCATTTCCATTTTAATAGAATTGATATCATGGACAACAACAACTCTTGACTCCTGATTTGTGTCTACAAAGTAAATACAATCCATAAATATATTATGCAGGCCAGTTTTAATAACTTAGCTCAAGTCTAAAACGACAGATTTGTACTGTGCTGACCTAATTTACAAATACTAGATATATTTCGGAATTTAAGTCGTAAATTCTAATCTTGTAACAAATTTTCCTCGGTAATTTATGGAAATCCATGAAACGAAAAAACTCAGATTCAGGTTACATTAGTAGAAAATGTTTGATAATATAAAGAAGCAATAGTTCATCTACATCTACATAAATACCCTGCGAGCCACCAAAACGGTGTGTGGCAGGGGATGTAGCACCATGAGGGAAGGGTAAGGGTTGAGGGGGTTGGGGGTTAGGTGAGGAAAGGTATTTTAGTTAGTTAGGAAAGTTAGTTTTATTTTGACATACGATGGCATTTTAGGTCCATGGGGTTAACTATTTCGGTTAGTTTTTTTGTATCAACCTCAAGTTGTTACATGGGACGATATCATCTCTTTCTCTCCCAAAGTATTATGGCACTAGTAGCATAAAATAAAGTTTATTAGATTTAGAGATGACATCTTTTCGCAGTTAATCAATGATGAACAATTTAAAAAAATTAAGGTAACCGTGCTCAAAATTCAATTTAAATTACTGAAATCCATCGTAGCTAAGATTTTACGCAATTATATTCTCATATTTTTTAAATAATCGTTACGTTTTTAAAGGCATAAAAAATCCAGTCTTTGGTGAGTTTTTCAATTTAAATTACACCTGTTCGTCACCACCCTATTAATAACCTTTCCTAAAGTTGAAGTCACGTTAGAAAAAAGTACTCAAAATTTTACTTGGCATTATTTTTCTGGCATAGGTTAATAAGGGACTTCATTTTTACGCGCAACAAAAAGTGTAAGAATAATATTCATTTTCCAGCAGAACTAGCCTGCTTTCAGTATATGATACTTTCAAAACGGCAGACTCTGGATTCTAGACTGAAAATATCAGAAAAATTTGCAGTATGAATTCAAGATGGTGATAGATTTCATTAGCTAATGGTGATCGTTTTTTGGAGGATTAATTGTTTGGCTCTCCCCATCAAACTGTGGAAGAAGTGAGATATTCTGATATTGGTTACTTGGGAGGCATGCAACGCAATTCTTCGCGCAATATTCCTTGTTTACCTTTCTTACAAAGCCATCGTGCCGTGCCACCGCGCTCATATCGCATTCTTTTTCATTCCACCGTATTTATAAATGCACCTCCATTAGCGCAAAAAAACTGCAGATACACCGCTATGTTTGTCCCTCTTTATTTTCGTTCTCTTTTTTCTCTCTTACACCTTTTAAGACGAACGAATAGGCACAATTGATTGTCTCTATCGTTGAAGCGTTCGAAGCTGAGTGGTTTTTCAAACACTAATGGAAATGAGCTTTGGTTGAAGGACATTATATTCGGTGTGCGGTTATAGTTCGTTATTTTAACATAAAAGTTTAACATTAACATTTTCATAAAATTATGTATCGGGTATGAGAGAGTCATAGACGGTAGCACCAAAAGGTGAGGGAGAAGTTGTGGAGTGTGGTGCTACGGAATCACATTAAACGCCTGGAGCGAATCATCCCCCTTGAAATTTTAGGAGGTATATTCACAAGATATCAGATGAAGTATCAGATATCAGATCAGCATCAACATATCAGATATTTTACTAGCCTCCGCAGTTCTGAAGTATGTAAATTAAAGAAGGAAGGCATGTTAAAAATATTTTTGGATAATATTTTGGACAAAAGCGAACCAACTAGAAGGAAAAATATGATAAGTATTCCTAAGAAAAGAATTGCTTTAAAACTAAAAGAATAGGATATGATCAAAATCAGAAGGCGAACTTAGGATAGGGGTTATTTTGAATAAAGGAAGACTCAGGGATATGAAAGGTCTAATGCACCTTACTCTTGGAACTGATTGGTCGCTAGACAAGTGATAGACAGAAATTCTTCACACAACCCTTGAAATGCGATGAAACCTCTGCTCGCAGCTGGTCTAGATGCTGCGAAATACAGGCATATATATATATATATATATATATATATATATATATATATATATATATATATATATATATATATATATATATATATATATAACTTAGACAGTAACACACAGCACGAGAACACATAAAAAGAACACTCACAATAATATCTTGATAATTTCGACGGACTCGAGCTCCGTCTTCTTCGGAAGATAAGATATGAAGTGTTCTTTTTATGTGTTCTCGTGCTGTGTGTTACTGTCTAAGTTTTTTATTCAACACTTCCGTGTTACTTCGAAGAAATCATCTATATATATATATACCTGTATATCACTCCTTATCTCACCAAAGTACACCTAAGTGGGCTGAGTTTAATCTTTCAGATCAATATGCTTTCAATTGTTCCCCCGAAAATTCACGTACGTTCCCCAGATTTCCTTCATTTTACGAGGGCTGTGGATGGGTGTATTTCCGCTTGACCTCTCTTTCGATGGGGTGTGTTAAAATTGTCATTTCCGAAACCATTTTGATGGAATCGAAAACTCTGCATGGTAGCCCATTTTAAGGCATGATGGATATGTAGCATACACATGCACACGTTTGCCCAAAAACATTTCGGATTGCAGCCAAAGGAGTAGCCAGCGTGCTTGGTGTATAACGCCGCTCGGAAAACCTATATATAAATAGAAAAAACCTGGAAATTTTGTCCCGATGACGGATTCTTCGAAAACGCAGGACATTTATGCAACATTTTTAAATAAAATATTTTGTCATTTTCATTCCCCGTCCTCACTGACCAAAAAAGAACATTGAGTGAGTAAAACGAAGGTACATTTAGGTGCAGTGTAAACCGTGGATCAGTTAGTCATTTGTTGGTTTTGGTAGCTATATCTTACAGTGTCCCAAACTGGTTCAGAACCTTATATTCCATTCTGAAATTTGGTATAAAAGTTCACAAAATATGAATAATAATGGGAGTATAAAATTGCACTCAAGCATGTAAAAGAATATGCGATTTTTTATAACTGCAGTTCGTGAAATTTATGGAGTATTGTTTTTCGCCAAATGGAACCCATTGTAGAATGAGTCCGAATTGGAAATTAAAAAAATTCGTAAAAATGGATATTTACGTTGGATAAAACAGTTAAAACTCATAAATCCTTGATTTATGGAGATCAAGGAACGAAAAAATCTTCAACACAAATTTTTCAAGCAAAATATCACGGTTCCATGCTTATTTTATAGTAATGGTGCGTATGCATTAAGTTTTAAATGCTTAGAAAAGGTTAAGGAAACCATTGGTAGTGGAAAGGTAATGGCAAAAGAATAGATAATAGATAACCAGATAAAAATTATCTTTGACCTTGAAAACAGGAAGCATTCATGACATTTGGAAATCGGGAGGGCGAATAATCACTGGCGTTCCTGAATATTGATTTTTGTTGATTCTGAAGTTTATTTGTTTCCTAGAGGAGGGCAGGTATAGTTTTTCACCTTGGTCCATTGCGTGACCGCGGTCTTTCGCCTTTCCAGCCGCCAAAGCTCTGAAGGCGGGGAGGATTCTGCATTGTCAAGACGGTCTAATACCTTCCCCGCTCAGAGCAGCCTTGACCTCTTCTTCGCTGGTAGGGCTTCTGATGTGCCCAAGCTATGGGACCTTTATGACTGTCCCACGGCCAAACTTGGACGTCGACGATCTTCCGTATGAGGGGAGCCTCCGATTCCCCCACTTTCTCGTAAAATTTACCCGAGATTGACCTGAGATCGACACCATTCGGCAGAAGGGTGTCAATAGGTTCCAGCTTCCCGTCTTCGTGCATTTCATAGACACGATCGTAACGACTGCGTCCCAAGATACAGCGAAGAGCGAAGTTGTGCACCACTTGCATTCGATAGGGACTCGATCTCGACACTCCTGATCATACTGGGGCTGCGTAGGTGATGACGGGCAACATACACACACGGTACAGTCGACGTTTCGTATCCAAGCTCAGGACAGGAGGGAGAATAATCATCCGGTGCTAATTGAGCGCTGCGGATACCTTCGCACGAACGTGAAGTTCTTGGGAATTCCAAAGGAGTTTCTGGTTCATCAGCACTCCGAGGTAGAGAACTTCGAGTTCCCACGGTAGAACCACTCCATTCACTGACAAGTCCACTTCTGGCGACCCTCCACGTCCCGTGTGGAAGACAATCGTCTTCGTCTTCTATGGTTTGACTGCAAAGCGCCATCGACGATGCCACAGCTGAACTTCGTCGAAAGCGCCCTGCAGTTCTCCCCACCGCAATCTCCTTCCTCCGGGATTTTCCCCCTGGTGGTGAAGCTGGAGGGAACTCTGGGGTACGCCGGTGTCCTCTCATCGTCATCTGAACAGCTGAGTTACTAGATTAGGGCATCTTTCACTCTCTTCAGCTAGGAGGGCAGCGTTGTGAGATAATTATAGATAGTTCCCGCGAAAAGAAAAGTCTGTCTCAACATGTTCCAGTGTTTAAGAGGACGGCTCAGTAGCTCAACTGGCTAAAGCACTCGGCCGGACATCGAAGGATCCGTGTTCGATTCCCGGTCAATGCGAATGATTTGTACACTCTGAAATTGTTGCTTTGTAATGCACACGTAGCGGATGACTCCGTTAAAAGTTACTGTTGCGGTATCTCCCGCAGTTTGTTGAAAAATATTTCTATTAGTCGAATGGCGACTTGTTTCCTGTAGTGTGAGTCTCCGCTAGTGCTCTTTATTTTATGCATGCATGTGGTCTTCATGTGTTATTCGAAAATTTCGGTCGCCATAAATACTTTCTTCTGAAGTTATATAGTATTTCCTTTCTACAAGCCTCATTTCTAGGAGCCACCTATGACGTGTATTAGTTTTGAAAGTAGCTGTACCACTTGCTTCTTTCTCTCTTCTTACTATGGGGACTCTAAAGCTGTGTATGCCCTAGGCATTAGCCTCGGTGTTATACCATATTCTCTATTCTCTCAAGGAAAATGGAAGGGATTAATTGATAAAATATTTGTATAAGGAGAGGTGAAGTCGTTAATATTCTTATCTAAAGTTTATTTGTATTTCTGATTAATTTCTACAGAATTCGGCCTGCACCACGATGCACAGCTCATGGTAATACTCCTTGTCTATTCTCCTGGCTCTTCCTTATAATTCTATGTGCGTGTAATTCTGACACCCTTTTTATATTTAAGTTGCAATTCTTCGTAGAATAGTAGAGCAATGACCAGGGATCTAAGACCCTCGCTCTCACACACGTCAGGGAGCTTCTGATTTACACCTTCCACTCGGCTCCGCATGGTCGAGCTACAGTTCGCCCCAGGTAGTAAGATACTTATCATAAGCCTACTGCTGGCACCAGATACACTGTGAATGCCAAAAACACAGATTATATCTTTGTTTTTATAACCGCAATTCATCGATGTCATTTGTCCAGGGGTGAACGAAAACTTTAAGCAGTTCACTGCACCCAATGTTCTCGTTATTTCCTTCATCATCAGTGGCACAGTACTTCGCTCTGTAGGTCGAGAGAGCACCGGTGGACCACTTACATCCTGGTGAAATTTGTCTATCCTTCCCGACCAGTTCTGTACTCCAGGATCATGTTGACATCCGTTGG
This sequence comes from Hetaerina titia, assembly GCA_037158775.1. Classification (NCBI taxonomy): domain Eukaryota; kingdom Metazoa; phylum Arthropoda; class Insecta; order Odonata; family Calopterygidae; genus Hetaerina; species Hetaerina titia. The sequence goes on from CM073771.1 coordinate 42,894,432, forward strand.
ATTGGGGATGACGAATGAAACTTCCTCGTCAGCCGTTATCTTATCCTTCACCCTCCACTTCTTTTATTGGGATGCTCTTTTCTTCCAGCTCATATTTTTTGTAGGCTACAATGACCGAGTTAAAAAAATAAAGTACGATGATATCACAAATCATCAAAAATAGATATATGAGAGAAGAGTAAATGGTTTGAGAGGGAGGGTTGGAGCAAGAAAAGGCCATGGGTGAATGTTGTTTAAGTTACCGTCAAGATAACACTAAGGGCAATTTATCAGGAACAGAAGGGCATGAATGAAACATTATATGGATGTGAGACTGGCGATAGTAGTACACAAGGGTAGTGAAGACATTAGTAAAAGGGAGTAAGCCACTTGAAATAATGCTACTTAGTCTTCGCATAATCAGAAAGAAACACCCATCGGAACGATGCGTGTTGATGTTTTTAACATACATATGGACTAAACTTGGTATCCCTGTCACTAGATAAACTACCTATACCTATCGGTTTCCATCCGCTGTAAAACGCCGCTCAGCAGAACTAAAACGTCTGTACCACTATTCCTTGAGTACTAAATTGTAATATGAGGTAAGATAATTTTAATTCACAGAATTGTTAAGAAGAAATATCTTTATGAATTTGAATATTTCAAGATTTTTCCGGTTCTGTCACGACAACCTTGATATCATATTGTGTATTATAGATATAGGGAAATAAGCTTTGACCAGTGGCTCTCTCTTAATGTTTGTTATTGAATACCAGTTTGATTATTTAATTTTGAATTATTACGCTCACTCTTTGAATATCTAAGTTAATACTTCATCATTTGTGCACCCTTAATTTAAGTTCGGTTTGTTTTCGCAATTTTATTTGCTTGGAGATATATTAGAAATTTGTTAGCAATGATTTATTTTCACACGATATTTTCTCCCCACGTGGGTTGATTTTGCTAAAGAGTTAAAGACATATTATGGTTCATTTAAAATTTGAATAATGAATATTTATCTGTGAAGGCTTAATGAGGAAATCTATTTCTGTTCACCTCCAAAGAGATTTATTGGTGGCCTTTGGCGCCGATATAACTCAACCTGTCGCGTAGCCCCGCCAGAGAATCATGCCTGCATCATTTATCTATCGAGAGGCATTATATTTAGCCCAAGGAATGAGAGGAAATATCGAAAATATGTCTTATCTCAAAACACCGAAGGAGCCTCACTGCTGAGCAAGCTCTAAAGGATTCTGACCTCGAGATTGTAATAATATTTAACAGCTCAAGTTTAATTGAGAGATTTAGTTTATAGTTTGAGTCCAGTGGGAGGTCCTTCTGTGCAACTCTTTTTTTAAATGTTCTTTATCAAATGATTACGGAGAAGTTATTATAGTAATCTGTTGTGCTATTTTTGTCTCCTTCTTTTCTTTTACTAATTTTTCCTTCAATACGAATTACTTTCGGAGTTTTTCTTCATTTGATAGGTTTTTTATGATCACCCTGTAACTAGAAACATTTCCTTCCCAAACCAGCTGCGCATTGTAAGATGACAAAATACATTGGATTGAACTGCATGAAAGTCAAACGTTTTGAACTTGTTTTACCATTTAGGAGATGATCGCACAAAGATTTTTGCTTAGGTTACTGGAATCCATACCACGTAGTACGCTCGTCTACGGCATTCCGAAGACATAGTTCATTACAGAAATAAACTTCCATAAAAATATTATACCATATTTCCGTGTTTTTCTTACATTGAGTTCCCTTTTTTCATGGAGATAGCCCTATCTAATTAAGTCTCAGGTCGCTTTCGCGAGATGCGAACGATTGAGAAGAATAACTAGAGTAAAAAGTTTTCATTATCTCTTGGATGGTGAACTTTCCTTCAGGATGTATCCATGGGACAAGTTTTTTAAGCTGGAATTATTGTCTCGTGCAAGTCCTGAATTGTTTGCTTTATGGACGAGTCTGCTGGGGATATTTGGGAGTGCGACGATGAGGATTCGGTCGGTGACGTAGTGCATAGGCGTGGCCAGACGTGACGGGTTCAATGGACCTCTTCCCCAACTTTCCATGGCAGCTCTTCCTACAGCCTCCTTCCACCCCTCCTTCCCTTCCTCCCTCCCTATCTTCACAGTTCTACCGTCGCGTCGGTCCCAGTTGCGTCGCCGACCTCGAATCTGCTCGCTAACTCTATTGTCGCACATATCATTCTCCTTGCTCCCCGTCGCTATCCTGGGCACTTACTCTTATTTTCCGTTTGCCACATATTTTAGGATTATGTTATATATTATTACTTTTTGACATTTCCTCTAAGTTCTACCGTACAATTATTTTGCATACCGGTAAAATATTTATTAACAAAAGTTATGATCACCCAGGTAATTGATTTTCTCGGTATCAAAACTTAATGTAAAACCGAAGGCAAAACAAATTGGTTCTCCTATCTATGATGTGTAAATTTAGCACAAAATCACTCTTAGCTTAGGAACAACCTCAAAAAACTGAAAATAATACATTTATGATTTATATGAATAGTTGAAATTAGATATGCATGATACGGAAATACTTAACATAGTGTAAATATTATTGTTTCATAACTTTTAATGTTTTTCAGTCGCGTGGAAAGATACACCAGAAACGTGTTCATGTTGTGACCGACTTTTTAATTTATCTTAAATTGTGTTCCCCTAGAAAAATCACCAACGGTACTTGTGAAAAGGTTTCTGGTACAGTTTTACTACATGTTCTATTTTGCGAGTACTAATGCTGAACATGTATGGGTAAGGGGGTATGCAGTGGTAGTTGCAGGGCGAAGCATTCCTCATTTAATCCACTTCTTGGGAAATTTGGATATTTTTCCAACTTCAAAATGTCGGTTCATTTTACTCACATTTGAATTTCTGTCTACTACACTTCATACCATTGTGTTCTATACCTCTTCGTTATATTTAGGCAGTAGACACCTTTTCTGTCGTCTAAAATTCCTTGAATATTATTACCTCCTTTCTGCTAATGTAATATTCTTCTTTCTTTAACAGTCTGTGAATTCCCAATAACCATAAATAGAGGGTTATGTTAAGTCCACTAGTTGGAGTAACTGAAGAATGGAATTTTAAAAAATTAATTGTGGAAAACTAATACGAGAACAAATACAAATTTTATGCCTCTGCCTCCGGATTTTACGCAACTCATTTAAATAGAAGAAGTAACTTGGTGATTCAACACGAAATTTATTAAAATACGACCTAAGTTTCGACGTTGAACGTCATCATTAACCTAATATTTATTTCATTTGGATACAAATTTCATTTCAATAGTATCGGTATTAACCTTGTGAACCTTCATATTGAGGAAAATTACTTAGTACTACATAAGATAAAATTTATAAAATTGACAAAAAATTGTATGAACCCGGTACTACCGATTTCATCACATAGGTGATATCTTCTGATGTAAATTCCCTACAGGACACATGACAATATATACGTACACTAAAAATACTAAAAAAAATAAAGACTCGGAGAAAAATATGTGATGGAAGTGACAGTACCGTTATAATAAATTGTTTTGTGAACTGTACAAACTTTATCTTATTCCGCATATTTCATATATTATATAATATATTGGTTGCTCTTATCTTTCGACGTGCCCATCAATTTTGATGCACGTAAAAAAGGTATGCACTTTTATGCAATAATTTATTTACGAAAACTTCTAGTTAAGAGGTAAACACCTGATTCTAAGAAACAAATCTTCTCTGATTACATTTGAAGTTCACTATCCGGTTTCATTGAAAATAAATCGCTATTATAAATCACACGTCAATCCGATGACTTTAGAGCCCTCAGGTCATTCATCTATTCAATCTAATTGCCAATCCGCTGTCATAATTTTTCTGATGATGATTAGATTAGGACTAAATTCTCCTAGATGCAACATTACTGATTTGGTTACAGTTTCTTCAAACTGTATCTATGACAGCAGTTCAAACTTTTAAGTTCCTAGGCAAACAGAAAATTCAAGATGCTGTATTTCTGTTACCTCATTTTCTATATACACGCGACAATTAAAAGTTATTTCGTTCTTTTTATTGTATTCCTATGTGACCATGACAATTGGAGTATAGATTTGGCGGAAAGAAGACTTAAGAACGTCAAATACTCTAAATTGGGGCACAGGCGAGCCTTGCCAGGGCGACTCATCTCGTCATTTTTATAAAATGTTGAAGTAAATCTTATTCTGGCAATATGCTTCTGCTTTTTTTCACCTTGCGACTCTATTTCTACGCTCAGTGAATTAAATCTAACTTTTTGCAATGCAGTAAGTAAGGCCTCTCAGTATCATATTGAATATTGACTTCAAGTATGATAGCTTTATTGTAATACCTAATATTCGGTCGAGCTTATTTGTGTCTTTTAGCCGACATTGTTCTTTTCCTCTCGTTGCCTTGCTGCAATGAGCAACTGTGGCGAGCTTTTTCAGCAGCAATTATATGCTGCCATTTGCTCCAAAATGTTCCTGTAATTACCCCACCAATTAATATCATAAATATGACATAACTGAGCAGCTAGTGAATATCCAAGCAAAAATAAAAAACTATGATTTTTTTATTTAACTGTAGTTGAATAAAGTTTAGGTGATTGGATAATTTCCTGAGCACTTGCACCTCTTCGAAGGTAGCATGCTAAGAATATTTTGTATTCCTTTTTCCAGGAAGTCTTTGGCAACGTAAAAAATTGGTTTAAAATCTAATTGCCAAACTAATTTGGATAGATGAGATTTTTTATTCGTCAATCAGTGTTTTTCTTTCAGTGACGGTTCTCAAGGCCAATGCTTAAACTTTCTAAAATGTGAGTGTCCTTTTATGTGTTATCTATTTTATTTTTGTGTTCTATTGCGCCATCCAAATGATGTCTTATATATGTTTACAAATAAAAATATATATTTCTATATATATATATATATATATACACACACACATACACACACATACACACACACACACATATATATATATATATATATATATATATATATATATATATATATATATATATATATATATAAATTCACTGATAAGTCATAACAAACACAGAAACCAAAACACAAAATTTTGGTTTCTGTGTTTGTTATGACTTATCAGTGAATTTACATTACACGTTTGTGGGTTTTCCAAAAAAGTGTATATATATATATATATATATATATATATATGTGAATTGACTAACTAGTCGACACAAACACAGAAACTAAAACATATAAAAGAGGGACTCACTGGTTCTCGAATTTTCGGTGGTGCAACCACCTTTCTCAAGAGGAATTAGGAACAGAACTCAAAGTCTGTTACTGACTCAGTTCTGTTCCTAATTCCTCTTGAGAAAGGTGGTTTCACCACCGAAAATTCGAGAACCAGTGAGTCCCTCTTTTATATGTTTTAGTTTCTGTGTTTGTGTCGACTAGTTAGTCAATTTACATTATTGTGCACGTTCGTGGGTTTTTCAAGAAAGTGACTTAAAAAAAAAATATATATATATATATACTTATATATATACATATATATATATACATATATATATATAACATTTGGTTAACATTGGTTGACGTACATATATACAGGTACCTGTATATACGCACATGCACCATTAAAATGAAACGTCATGAGGAAATATCGAGTAAATCCATCACTCGTGATACTAATCCAGATGCCAGGGGCTTGCGAATTTTCTCGGCTTAATTGTACTAAGTATTAAGGAATTTGGAGTAATCCGGATACTATGGCGCTTATGTAAATCTTTAGTTTGAGGCAGATAACCCGCCGTTATCTACCGAAATATATGCCTTGGAATGAATTCTGTAGCTCGTAAAATGAATATCCTCCCATTTGGCGTCCAATTCTCTTTCCTGCAAATATCCCCCATTGAAGCCTCAGACTTCTGTGGTTCTACCAGTTACTTTCACTTTTTTTATGATTTCGTATGCGCAGTGCGGCGTCGCGAATACAAATTATAGCCATAATCTTTCATTTTTCCTCACATTTCGTCCAAACTTAAAATATCTTCTACTCCGATACCTTAGGACGATTTTGATGAATTAACATTTCTCCCAGATTTCCTTAGAGAATAATTTCGCATTGTGTAATACACTCGATGATAAGTTGTTCCAAAGAAACGGTACTCACTCGTCACAATTATTCTGTGTTAATGTTTTCCTTAGCCATAAGTGGTGTCTTTTTTCCTATTGTGGGGATGTATAATTTCGTTGAATTACTTGCACAGTAATTAAATGACTACTACAAAAAACGTGAAAGTAGGTGGGAATCTGGTAACATGGTTTTTTGGAATATAACATATTGTTTACTGTCCAAGTTAAGGAGAAATAATTTTGATTTATTCGTGCCCTATATTACTCTTTACTACTGCATAAATAGCAGGGCAGCGACTCATTACAGTGCAGATATAGGACTTTCGGTGCCCATTAATACGAGTAGTATCTCGTAGTAGAAAATTCCTTTTTATGAACTGAAGTAAGCAACGTCTCTAGAGGGAACTATCCGTGCAAAAGATTTCAATGGAATGAGGTACAAATGAAGAGGCGACCCTTCAGATTGTCCTATTTTAATACATATACGAGTACATAGTACCAATTGGCTTACAAATCTCTCTATGAGAATGAGCTTTTGTAATATTCTAGACTAAAGTTCTGACTTAGATATTGATACGTATTTTAATATTTATTCAATAAGAATACGAGAGCCTGTGAAGTCTTCCTGTCTTCAGTTGCAGCTCATAGATTTATCTACTTGTGACTTCTTGACTTTTCTTAAACTAATTAAATTGTAAATCACCCTCCCAATCCCATCATCATCACGGGATATCAATCCGAGAATTGGTTTGTAGCTGGTCTCCAAACTATTTTAATTCCTGCTAAACTCTAATTTCCCACAAAGCTCCTTGTAAAAACATTATTACTTCAGCCTCATGGCTCATCCTTATCCTTTCTCTGTAATTCTTTCCCTCCATTTTTCCTTCAATTCCGTAGAAAAAGAGATCCCATATACCTAGTCTTAGTGATAGAATGATAGAAATCCTCCTTCGTCATTCGTAAATGTTTTATGATTTCTCCAATGCATGACTTTAGTTTATTTCATTGTCAGTGACATTTTTGCTTAAATGGTAAAACTTTTTCCCTTGTTACTGTCTAATCATAGGCTTACTTGGAGATTTTCTTCTCTTCTTCGACTGCAGACCGTTACGTTAGTTTTAATTTTGTTTACCTTGAGACTTTATTTTTTCTTCCCCTTTTCATATCAACTAGTTCCCTTGTAACGTCTTCTTTCTTTTCTGCATGCATAGCTTGGTTGTCCGCAAATTATAATCTACCTATTTTTTTACTTGAATTCGCACAAATGCCCCTTATCTTTAAAATTATCTCTTTATTTGCCTTCTCATCAAATAGGTGCCCAAAATACTATTGGGAATAAATAGTATCCAATCATTACGGCCTGCTCTGTATATAAAGCGTGTATCAATCTCCTGTCGTAGTTCTTTCCAAACCCTCGGAAGTAACTAGGAGGAATTTGAAAGAACTGGATCTGAGAGCAGAATAGCTTTTCTTGATGTATTAATTCTTATAAATCCAGATTAGTCTTCAATAAGGAGCTTTTTCGCTTCCTTCTCCATTCTCGGGTATATTATTCCTGCCAGAATCTTCGATGCGCGAGTCGTCAGGCTGTGCTATGAAATTTTCACATTAATCTGCTTTGGAGTAAGAACGATTATATTCTTCTTCATTTGTCGGTATTTCCCCTTTCATGTGCATATGAAATATTATATTGTATACGAGCATTTGTTTTAGCTTCTTGTTTCCTTTCCGTCGTCGATGGTGTCTTGTTCCAGGATTCTGTCTTCTATGCATTTAAAGAAGCCATTGAAATATTAATTTATCTCCGACACTGGAGAAAAGTTGGCAAAATGAACATATTAACTAAATATGACGTCTAAATCAATTGAAATAATCATGCAGACAAGTATACCACAGTAATTTCAACAATTATTCATATAATAATTTCGTGTATTTGAATTAATTACACTTTGTTTCTCATTGTGTGGCTATTATAACCCTTCGCATTCATTCCAAAGTGGCGTCACGTAACCGCTTCGGGCAGCTTCGATGTTTTGCATGCAACACGCGGAAGAATCAAGGGTGCACGTAAGGCGGGAGGCACCCAACCTCACAGGAGGTTTCTGATAGTCATGGGGCAGTAGTAAAATGGGCAACTGTTTAGTCGTACGACCATTTGTGTCACGCGACCGGTTGTACTCTGCTATTTTTTTTCACGCCCGCGTCAATAAAGCAGCTTCAGACGGACCTTCACAACATGCACATCATGAAGGGTCGTCGCACCGACCAGAAAATTGGAGACTGCTATCGCTTTAACTGCAGGACTGTATGCTCTTGGGTGACACTATATTTCGTTTCTATTAAGCTGCGTGGTTTTATTTCAGTTTTCATTTATTTATTTTATTTAATGCGGATCAATTTGCAGAATTTCGCAAACCATTATGTATTTTTCAATTAAAAAAATGAACTGTATTCATCCTCTAGGGACCTATAATTTGATTTGCGAACTACATACACCAGAAAGTAGAAACTTCTGCTAATTCTGAGGAAAACCTCCTTTTAGACCAATACATTTCCCAAAGCGTCGACGCCATGATTCCTTTGCCTCGTGAAACGCTTCTGTAGGATTCTCATTCCCCATTGGCAAATTACTTTTAGTCCGTGGGCAAGACTTCTTGGTTTAAACCGGCTGGTACGAGGCATTTCGGGTTCGTTGCCAGACGAAGTATGGCCTTCCTTGAACTTCCGTACACAAGAACGTAAACCTTTCATATCTAAAAAAAACATCACCACATGCCCTGTTCAATATGATGATAAGTTTCGATGCTTGTTAGACTAGACAAGTCTAGAAAACAGATATTCGCACATTCTTCTTCTACACCACGACAACATTTAAATTATTGAAAACGATTCTCACTCTAGCAGCCGCTATTAAAAATGCGTGCAATGGACAGTGCAGCTATCTATATTTTATGTTAATAAACATTACTTATGTTGAGCTAAATCACATCTTAAGTCTCTACTCCTGGGCCTAAGTAAAAAATTGGGAAATTTAAAAATTGAATGCACCTCGTATACCAAGGGCAAATTTCTATGGAGGAGAATCCTTCGTGTAATTCGTATCTCTCGCGCAAACATGAATATTACTTACTCGAAGTGTTTGGAATTTCACATACCTGCTAATCTACGTATGATCTTTACAACCAATTCCGGGGGTTAACCAAAATTTTTTCGTTTCCACTTTCATTATGACCCGTTTCTGTCTGTATTCGAATTTGAGCTAAAGATTTGGAGACATTATTGAATTATTATCCTCACTACTTTACGGTCAATTTTCAGATGCCAACATGGTTAAGTATTAAATAATAAATTTGTGGAAACGATTAAGAGAATCAATATAAAATAAATAGATATTATTTTTATTGGTAATGTGCCGTGTAAAGTAGGCTTTAGATGGACACAGACTTGCACACACCTACATTTATCAGCCACGACTCACTAGGAAAAAAATCACACCATAAACTACAATTTATTCTTCTTCAATTCCGCATGCATTCCATCTCCCGTGATTCCATCCAAAATCCCTATCCTTTTTCTACCAAATGCCTGACGCCCTCTCCTCAATCACAGTCTTCAACATCTCATCGCCAATCAAAATACTCTGCATCCATCTTTCCCGCTTGCTTTGGATTACTACCAACAAGTCTCTTTCCTCCTCAACCATGCCTATTACTTCTTCGTTCTCTTCATAGCTGTTCATTTTACCTTTTTCATCCTTCTCCACACCCAATTCTCAAAAACTTCCAATCTATGCCTGCAATACTTCAACAACCATGTTTCCCATCAGTGGATATCCCGACTCTCCATCCGCACCGGAATAGTTTGATACATGTACATGTTGCGGATATGTTGCCTATCCTTCCCGCGTATATCTATTTTATGCAATGAATCGACTAGTTCTGCTCAGTTAACTTTATCAAACACCTCTAAATTCCTCTCTCGGGCACGACACACGGTCGTTATCAGGGTCCATAGATGTGTCCCTCATAAGGTCATGGGATTAATAATTTAGATTTCCCTTTGCTACCCCCAATATTTTTTAACGCAACACTATCACTATAAATATATGCAATAATAATCATTATATCGGTATGTATTCTTAGATCGGTACATATTATTAAATAGGTATATATTATTAAAAATATTAGTTGAACCAGAGAAGATTCAATAGAGATGGAATATATTTATCTAAAAACTGTTAGTTAGTTGTTACAGCGAAATTTTCAGAATTTTTCAATTGGTAACTTTTTAAATGAGAATTAGTTTACTTCCTAATTATCCTCTTCCATAATTGATCAGAGTTATAACTTTCAATTATATGGCTCTAATTCGAAACATTGTGTAATATGCTCTATAAATTAAGAAAGGTGTGATTATCCTATCCCCAACCCGTATCGTACAGGAATGTCATGATACGTATTTTCTAAGAGTCCGTCTCATGCAAATTGATTAGGTGCTCATTGAAACTTTAATAGTGCCGTGTATGTGAAGTTATTTACATCCCTAATTACTATTTTCTTTGAAATTACAAATATTCTTCATTTTTTCGGGAAACTTGTCGTCAGTGATTCAAGTCAAGCACAGAATCGGTCTCCTAGGGGTGCGGCCTATGCGGCCTATTGGAGCATGTGCATGTATGCATGCATGTATAAAAACACAGTATCCTAGGTGATGGTAGAGTTCATCCAGTACTAAGCCCGACGGCGTGTGAATATTCACACATCAGAGTAGGGGGCCAGTTCCTTTCCCTGTGCCGGTTATGGTTTCCCAGGAAGATCTATCTAGGATGGTACCCGAAAAATCACATCGCTTGGCTGGAGCTGCAGGTGCCGGGAATCAAATCCGGGACCCTCCGGTCAGTAGTCCAACGCTCAACCCCCTGGACTACCGCGACCCATCATGCATGTATATTTAGGGAAAAATAATAGAAGCACATATGAGAAGCGAAAGTATGGTAAGTTGGGGAAGGTGGAACGGTGCGATTTTCGAGCAGAAATACTATAAGTTTTCATGATTGTAAGTACGTGCATTTTCCAAGTAATGTTATAGAATGGGGTATAAGATATCTACTTGGTCTTGGATACCATATCGTCTATGGCGCCTTTCAGAATTAATGAAACATTTTCAAGCGTTTTCTACACACAGGGGATATGAAATCGAAATGCAACGAGTCAAGGGACTGCCTTTCTGAAAGAGAAACGGCGGAGAAAAGAGCATGGGTTTTACGATGCTGTACTGGGCAAGTAAGGCCTGGACGAACTGAGCGATGGAGGAGGCTTTGGAAGCGGGGCGGCAGCCAGGCAATGGGCGGGAGAAATAGGGAGAGGGGATACGAGACGGGGAAGGGGGGAATTGGAGTCGCCATGGCAACGGGAATTCAGATAAAAGCAATTACCGCCCAAATGGAATACGAATTTTCGTTTCTATTTTTTATTCGAAAAAAAAATAGGAGAGGGGCGTTGAGACTTCGAAGATTTAGGGATAATTACGTGGAATTCTTGAACGGAATCGGAGGATCGACGGAGAAAATGTATGAAAAAGGTTTTTTTTTATTCGAAGCAATAGAATTTGAGGGGTTGAGGCTTTGTTTTATCGCGATGGAAGCTTCCGCTCAACGGACTCCCCGATTGTATTCATTAAATCAAGATATTTAATTAGAAAAGCCCCGTTCAACCTCGTTACAGTGTTTGTCAATGTTAGGCCGTCGATGATATTTAAGTAATCTGTCGTTCTGGAATTTTCCTGATTAAGATGATTTATACATTTGTTTCGGCTAGATTTGAAAATTAATTTCAGCAGAGTAGTTAGAATTTACAAGATAGATGTTCATCATATTTTCTTTCACTTACCAAGATCAAACTAAAAACCAGAGTTCAATTTACATTTAGTCAGCTATTTTAAAAATATTTATTATTATTATCGCAATTACAATTTATACTTTGTTTCGATTCAATTTTCTACAATATAGGATACGTATTTTATTGTACACATACCATGCATGGGGAATCGTAAATTTTCATTTATTATTAAAGAAATAATCGAAATAGAAACTTAAGTTTTATTTTATTTCTTGAAAATTCTCTACGTGGTCACCATCTAGAGTTTTACATTTATCCCAACGTTTCTTGACTTTTCGAAGGCCGTCATCGTAGAACTTTGCGTCGAAAACCATTGTTCTACTTCTTGAATGTCGGCATTTTGTTGTCAATTATCCGACCCCACAATGATTCTTTGAATTTTGGAAATAAGAAAAAGTCGCTTGGGGCTCTACCTAGATAATAGGGTGGATGTGGTAAAATTTCAAAGCCACATCGCGTTGATTGCAGTTCGCGCCGTGGTCGCGATTGCAGGTCCCACTGTGTTTGTTTCTGAAATGGAGTCAGTAATCCTGGAACACAGCGTGCCGATACCTTTGACATGTGCAGTTCTTCATGAATAATTTTCCAAACACTGCCGCCACTAAGATCAGTCTCATTCATGATCATTTGGATGATTGCTCTTGGGTCTAATAGGATAAAGTCCTTTACTTTCTTCACCGCGGCAGCATCATTAATGAATCATCCACTTCTTGGGTCGTTTGTGAGGGGGATGTGACCAATTTTAAAATTCCTTTTCCATCTCACAACTGCGTGCAATTGGACAGATTGTCATTTCCATAAATAGCCATCATTTCATTCTGGATTTGCGGAGCATTGCAACCTTTCAAATGAAGGAATTAAATCACACTCCCAGCGTCTATCTTCTCCATACTGCGAGTTACTTCTATCTGCATCTTCCTGAAACAAATCAACATTAATTGCCTTGTTGCACAGCCTTATGTACATAAGGATCAGGATTATTTACATTAGGATTTTTATGTACAGTAAATTTCATTCAGATTACTCGGTTTTTCTTAGTAAAAATTACTTAAAAACGTTACCAACATGCATATGATAATAAAGAATATAGTAAGTCCACTATATGAGTGTAATAGGCCACGTTCTAATTTAAATATACGATTTGATGAAGATTACTTAATTGAATTTTTGTAGTGTTTATTTTCAAATACCAAATAGGAAGTCAGGATGGCCACAAAACATAGCAAAATTAAGGTTTGGGAATGAATGATCACTGTAACTGTGGAATTTATTGTGTCATAGTCATAATTGAAAGAAAGAATGTCGAAAAAAATACATATATTTTTGATGATTAATGGCAATGAAAGTATTTCTGAATAATCAATGGTTTTATAACTATGATTCAAATTCATGGCGCCGTTAGTTACGATATGTATTATTAATACTTTAAAAAACACTATTTTACCAAAAAGTATGCACAATTAAAAGAAATAAGTCAAATATGATGAGCTGAGACTTTCAATTTTAAAGTCTACTACCCATTGTAGTGTATTTACCATATTGCTCATGTACGAGCTATATACTAAAATTGTCATATAAAGAAGGGTTAAAGACCTACCATTGATCCGGTTCCAACGATCAGGCTTCAACCTTTCCAACTAAAATAAATTTACGTACAGATCCAATAAGATTTTGGTTTAAATGGTAATATGAATGCGTATGATTCCCCAGTGTACTGAAGAACTCCGCGAAGTTTGACAGCATTTACTAAACACTACACATTACAAAGAATTCTGTACATCACGGAAGAATATTCCTGGTATTGAATAATCTGTACCTACTGATAAATGCAACATTAATTTTGCAATTCAAGATTTTTAGTAGATATGTCTATGCCTTTAGGAAAATGCAATACCATCGTTATTACTTGGAATTCATCTATGCTTTTGTGGATGGCTTTGTCAAAAAAAATGTATCCCTCTTGCCCCTTTATAGCAGGTAATGGCGTTGGTTACAATAATGTTTCCGATTCGTCCTCCATAAAGAATAGAATAAGCCCAATTATTGATCTTCTTCAGCATATGTCATATATAGACCTAAGATAACAGCGCTCATGGTGTTTCCAAGTTCCTCTTCATGATACATAAATACAGCGATCGATTATCAATTTTTGGCTCCAGGTACTATCCAGCTGAATTTAACCAATGCAATGATGAGGATGATTGTAACTTTTCGCATGTTGAGTGCTGAGTGTGTCAAAATACATTTAGAGCAAAGTTAATCGGTGAAAAATATTGTAATAATTTCATAAATTAAAAGTAGACTTTGATATATGGAATTACGGCTTCATTCCTTGGCTTTCATAGATATGCTTTTGTGCCTATGACCAATCACGAATTGTGAAAATTATTATTAGGTAATCTACCGGTTAAGGTAGGTTTTTGGATGGACACAACTAACAAATAAACACTTTGTAATTCCAAACAAAACCCAATCCAGCAACTTAATCTACATCAGGTCCCTCTTCATCTCTGTGTACTTCTTTCTTCCCTTCATCCCGTACAACATACCTATCCTGTTCCTGCGCTTTCCTCGCTTGCCCAACATTCTCCCCTCTATTACCTTCTTCAACATTCCACTACCGCTCAATACGCCTTTCATCCATTTTTCCTGCCACCAAAGGATTTCTCTCAACAAACCCCTCTCCTCACCCACCATCTCCAGTGCTTCCTCATTTGTTTTCCTTTCGGTCCATTTCACCTTTTCTATTCTTCTCCACACCTACATTTCAAAAGCCGCCAATCTACGTCTATCCTTCTGCTTCAGTGACCACGTTTCCGTACCGTACGCTCGATATACGCTCCATATCAGAGTTTTTACGAGTCTATATTAATTAAAAATTAACCATAAAAATTACAATTATTTTTTCGAACTTTAAATAAATTATATTAATTCTATGGCATAACTTGAAGATTCCGTATTTTATGCACTTCCATGAAAGGACACTTTTAAGGCACTGCAATCCCGTTTTTCATACTGAAGAATGTGTCAATAGTTTAATTACATGGTTCGTCCGGAAAATAATTGTACTGATTTTTTCCCGCCGCTCCAGGCGCGCCCAGCACCGCTCTGACGGGCTGCGATTGGAGGGGGGTGTGTTGGCAAGCGACGCTGAAAAAGGCAGTCGGCTCTGAGCTGTGGTGCAGTGAGGAGCTCTGTTAACGCGAACCTTCACGGTCGACCCACGTCACGGAACGCGATGCCGAAGTTTTTGGAGCAGCGTTATTCCATAAAATTTGCGGTAAAGCTTGGGAAATCGTCTACCGAAACTGTCAGTATGATTAACCAGGCTTACGGGAAGTCATCCATGTCCAGAAACATGATCTTTCGGTGGCACAAGATGTTCGTGGAGGGCAGAGAAGAGGTCGACGAACCACGGCCTGGACGCCCATCAACGACACTCACCGACGAAAATGTGCGAAAAGTTCGTGATGTACTGAACTCTGATCGTCGTCTTAGTGTTCGGATGATAGCAGAGCAGTGTAATGTGCCAAAAACAATAGTGCACGAGATTATTAGGGACCAATTACAGATACGAAAAATTTGTGCAAAGTTGGTGCCGAAAGTGCTCAGTGATGATCAAAGACTTAATCGTTTGGAAATCGCGACACAACTTGCGGATCACTACAAAAATGATCCACATTTTTTTAGAGAACGTTTCTGTTCCCGAAGATAAAGAGGAGTCTAAAAGGAACGCGATATGGGACTTTGGACGCCGTCAAAGAGGCCGTGACGACGTGTCTTCGAGAGGTTCCCGATGATGCCTTCGCGGGAGCGTTCCAGGAATGGGAACGCCGCTGAAACAAGTTTATCGACTCACAAGGGTCCTATTTTGAGGAATATTAGCTTAAGATATGTAAAAGTGTAATAAATTTTTTTCCTGAGCTCAGTACACTTATTTTCCGGACGAACCCTGTATTACATCTGTATCTTTTTCCGGGATTAATATTCTCTGGATAATAAGATGAATGTTGATACCTACGACTTATAAGAGTAAATAATATTTTGCTGGAATAACTTTGTTTCGTTAACAACTATTACTGAGTACCCTATTTCGCAATTTTGCTTACATATGCAATCTATTTCGATGGTATATCGTTGAATCTTTGGTTTTGAGATATACTGAAAATTTTCCTATTTAGATTTTAACCCGTTTCTTTTAAGAGATTGTGTTTTTGTTCATTCATTGAACTATTTAGTATCCCTTGAAACGTTTTTCTATGTCAAATCAATGCTATTCCTAGCATATTTCATTCATTCAAAACTGTGTAAATTAAGGTGGAAATATATTATTTGCGAACGTTCTCTTCCAAAATAAAAATGATTGAGTCGTTTAGATAAAAAATATTATTCATTTAGGATAAAGAAGAATACCGCGCATGAGTTATTCGACCCTTCTTTGGATCTAATGAAAGTGTTTAGTCGTCAAACCTCCTATGCAATATCTCCTCTTCCTTTAGTAAATTGCAATCAGACGCACGTTTCAGTGTGGAAGTACCTACAGATGTATCTTCAATCGTTAAATCAATCCTTTTAATATATATATATATATATATACATGTTGACGCTTATCGGCAAAATCAATCAAAAAGAAGACTCGATATAAGTTTGATAATATTATTACCGAAAATTTGATAGTATAACATTCGGATACTAAAATCTCCCAGAAATAATCTTTTAGATTAACTGAGATGCCGGTAGTAAATTCTCAGAATTAATGTAAAAGAAAATGCTATGCTATATGCATGGTGCTATGCTATGAATGGAATGCTTTTCTTGTCAATTTAAAATATATGTTGTCTGAAAATTAGAGATAATTGATCAATTCTTTAACTAATAACCTAGACTTTCTCGCCGTCGTTAGCAGTTTTAGAATCTGAAATATCTGTAAATCAGATTAAACCCTTCTTTATGTCGTGTCGAATTTTAACACCACCATTTCTTCTGCCTTTCACTCTTGGATTCTTTGAAGGTGTTGACGATTTGTGGATCAGACATTTTTAAACACCTTGTCCACTGAATACTTTGCTAAAAATTAACGAAAATTGTTGCATAACCCACATTTATTTCCAAAGAAAAATTAATTTAACCTTCTGCCATGCTGGTAGTTTTCTACTTTAACCTCCAAAAAGGTTCAGACTCGCCATACTTTAGGTAACAAGTTTTTTGGATATATCCTTTAAAAGTGCATGTGCACGCTCTCTGCTCGTAAGAAATGGTTTTCTTATTGGCAATTCAAAAACACTAATTCCAATTCCAAAAAATAATATCCTCAGCTCGTGCAGAGTATCTCACACATCCGAGCTATAATTAAAGATTTTTTTTAGGCAAAAGCACTCAAAGGAATGGGAATGCCACGTTTCCTTAATGGCTTTAAAGAGGAAGCCAAAGAGAGATGAAGATGATATCGACGTGGGGGGCATGGAAGCTCTAGAATGGGTCCACATTGGGAAGAACGCTGAAAGAAAATGAGTTAGGAAAGTTACTTATGCGCTGGAGAGGAATGGCGAGGGGGTGTATAGGATGGGGCGCACAAGGAGGATTTAAGTGGGTGGTACAGCGCAGAAGGGCTGGGGAAGAGGGAAAGAATGCGATATCGAAAGCGGCTGGCACCGTTTACGGAGCCATTGATGATTAAATGCCCTAAAAGTCGTTACTTTGACTGCGCGTTGTGGATCATAATACTTTGAGTATCTGACGATTTTTCCGCCTCTACGGTCTCCATATTCGATAATATACGTTGTGGTAATTCTGTAAATGAAATATCTGAACTAAATTTTTAAAAAGTAATATAGAATATGATGCCATTTTCTTATAGTTATCCTATGTCACAGTTTTGTTGGAACTCAGATACGCATTATTTTCCGACACTTAAAAGTATCCAGGATCGGAATTCATTTTTTTATTGCATGAGTTTCCTAACCGTGAAGAACATGCTATTGATGCGGTTCTTATAAGTTTTTAATTAGTAAAATTATTTAGACTTCGAATTATAATCATTGTTTGGTTGTCCACTCAGGCTTCATCATTGTCGTTCTTCAGGCTTCATCAGCATCGATCATTTGTCATCCATCATATGAGCACTGCTGCACATTATTGAGTAATAGAGCTGGATGTAGCCTTAACTCTGTAACATTTTCAAGACTTTTAATAATCAAACCACTTTACTTTTCCACATAAACTTTTTAATTTTTACTACCCAGGTTTCGTTATAACATAACATCATCAGGTAAAGTTTACCTGAATCAGGTAGTTTTTACCTGATGATGTTATGTTATAACGAAACCTGGGTAGTAAAAATTAAAAAGTTTATGTGGAAAAGTAAAGTGGTTTGATTATTAAAAGTCAGTATGAAGATTTTCCACCAAGTTACGCCAGAAACTGTTTTATTTATTTTCAAGAAGTCTGGGAGAAACATTCTAAGATATGTGCCGGATCACTTTAATATTACTGATCTTATTAGATATATTTGCTATTGTTACAACACCTTTATTTTTAAGATTTTGGTTCGCAGTAACAGAGGATTTATTCAATATTTTCTGAGAGAGTAGGGCAAGTGAAAAGGCGGCTTAATTTTTGAAGGTGTTAACTTATCGCCACTTTTAATTGAAAACGAAGTACAGCATACGCATTAGGGAATTGTTAACTGGAGATAACATTTCAGTCGATAGAAATTCATTCAATAACTATGAAATCATAGCGCTAATGAACTATTAAAGTCAAGCTATTCTTTTTAATCTCTGTGGCGTATTCAAAGGTTACAAAAATTAATATTTTCTTCATTCTAACCATATTGGTGACGTTCTAGGTAGCTTTATATAACGAACTCAGGGCTCTAGTTGCGGCAAAACTTTGATGATAGCAGACAGGATGGCAGCCTATCCTATGACTGCTTGTAAGTAAAACAGGAAGACCCACTTAAGTACGCAATTTAGAATTTATTGCGAGGGAAAGAAAATAATTGGACTGGCTGTTCTGATATATATGTAAAGAATCACTTCCATTTTCCCATTTCTCAATGGATATCCATTTAATTACAAGAGACTCTGAATTTAACTTTCGAACACTCGGAAAAGACGTACTGGTGCTTGATTTGCATAAGCAAATTAATGGAAAGGGCGTGACAGATATCAGTTCACCAGTTAACTGTGTTAAGCATATAATGTGAAAATCAAATGGGCTAAAATCGTATAAAATTCACATAAATTAATGGAGGGAATTCAAATATTTATTTTGAAATGTGATTTTTATACTTTAAAAAATATAGAATTGCAAGATTATCTTTTTGTTAGTATAGTAAAAATTCTGTAGATTATTACACCATGCGCAATTTTAATACAAATTTAGAAATAAATTAAGTTCTCGAATATGTTTGTGTTGCAGTACTCCAGAGTTGTCACTCCTCCAATTGACTTGTTACACATTTTCGTGTAGGATATATAAAATAACCTTACTTTCACAAAAATCTCCTCATAGCTTCTAAATTGGTAAAGGCCATTGTAAGCCTAGAAACAGTATTACGTGTATCTTCTGCGATAATTTCCTACTTCCATACTTCATCCACTTTCACCCATGGTGGCCACAATTTAGAATACTTGTATAGAATGAATTTTGGAGTTTGCAGAGGAATTGTTCAACTGTACTGTCGCCAAACACTGGCGTCTTTTAACGGCACAATTCTCCACGGACCATACGCGCATTCATATATGTGTACTTGTACGATATTATCCCGATAGGCCAGAAGACTGTCTCTCGCTCCGTATCGACTGGTCAGCTTCTTGTATAATTCTTGCATAATATGCTTGATCCATTTAACGCATTTCATCTGTTGAAGTTGAAAAGCCCCTGCATTTTGCCAATGACAATATAAAATTTAAAAAATAACCTCCATTATATGACACTTACTGATCTTTCACCTGACTCATACACTTTTCTATCAACAAAACTGCACCTTTAGCGACTTTCATTTCTTTATTTTCTAGAAATGGCATCTCTGTTTCTAGAATGATGATAGAGTGGTGACTTGGTGTTGTTCACTCAGAGCGGAAACCAAGCTAAATGATTGGATCAAGTACTTTGTGATTCTATATTTTGAAAATTTTGATCAGCGCTAAGATTGATGAAGGGATTCAAAATTGGCCCCTAAAATTGACTTCTACTGTAAGTGGAAACTCTCCAGTATTCGACAGCGGACTAACGCATTGTTGGGAGAGGCATGGGAGAGGCAAAGG
This sequence comes from Hetaerina titia, assembly GCA_037158775.1. Taxonomy (NCBI): domain Eukaryota; kingdom Metazoa; phylum Arthropoda; class Insecta; order Odonata; family Calopterygidae; genus Hetaerina; species Hetaerina titia. The sequence goes on from CM073771.1 coordinate 42,914,728, forward strand.
AAGTACTAAATTGAATATCGGATAATCCACTTTTTTGCCAACCGCAGCAATGGACATGTGGCAAAATTTACCGCGTGTGGTAGACAGGTGGGGAACGTAACGGGTCTGAATTTTCACCCAACTTGACAGTTTTATCATTTGATGGGTGATGAAAATTGGCGGTAGATGATCTTAACCGACACATAAATTACATGTAAACCGATGTTGATGCCTTACGATGTAGATAAAATACTTTAAAAATAGTCTAGATTAAAATAAAATGATAATTTAGTTTCCCACTATTAACTTTTATTCTCGAGTAAAAGTAATTATTTAGGGTGGCGGCCTACGTCTGTGACAATCTTTTCCACAAATAAGAGGTAACTCATTTGGTAGAGGCAAGATTTCCAGAGAACAGGGGTAAGATGGAGAGAAACCCGGCGTCGGCATTATTTTCTCTTTATGATGGGCGCCAAGGGGTTCTCAATTGAACGTCCCATCCGACAGATGGCGTACACCCCGAATGGGCTCTCCAAATTTGTCAGGAAAAAGGAACCAGAATGCCACTGAAAAATCCTGCCACTGCTGGGAATCGTACTAGAGGTGGGGTGGTAATTCAAGCACTAACCAGTGCACTAATCCAACTCAGAGCTAATGCTCTCCCTAAGGTTTTATGAGTTTCAAAGGCAACAGTTTTCAATTGGAATATTTTATAGACTTTGAAAATGATAATGATATGTTGAGACAGATATCGATATTAAAATATATGCAGGAAGCACCATCAATTTACTTTCGAAAATTTTAATGATGATCCCATTTAACCTGAGATAATGATTATGCTCTTTCGTATCACTAGATCTTTACAGATCGTAATCATTCTTAACCACTCTGTATTTTGATATCCTAATCAATCCTAATTTATTAGTACATTTTTATCGGGAATTACTTTGTAAGACATTATTAATCTCTTCACCGCCTCTATTGTGTGAATGAGTTAGGAAATAAAAACGTATGTGGTAACAGAGAATTGAACCAGCTGAATTTCAACTTTAATCTGCTTTCACTTTTGAAGATTGGAAATTCCGCCGAATTGTTGCACGAGAATTATTTATATTAATTTTCCTTTGAAAAATAAATGATATGTCACTTGAATCCGAGGTAATGTTGAACTTTATGCCACAATAAAGAAAGTAGCCGCATCGCCAGAATTAGACCTTTCTTCCTCTACTGGAAAATTCCAGGATATTTTTGTGAGAGAGTATTTTTGGAGATGAGTAGCGGCAAGTGAATTCAGATATGCCGGGTCGACAGTGACTATTAAGAGTAGTTAAAGGGGAAATTTAACGTGGTTCCCTAACCCTTAAAATTTAACTTTAGAGCTGAAATACGAGAGGTAATCAATAAATAGTGATTACATTTTTTTATTCGCGTAATTTATGATAAATATTTACTTTGTAGAATATTTTTAGCTTAACGTGTAACAAACATATATTTAGTATAAGTTTGATTGAATTGACTCGTGTATTACGTAAGCGACAGCTGTTGTCATGTGAAACATTTTCATTGCGGCTACTCAATGTCATAATGAAATGAGCAAAACAAGAATGTGTTTCTTCGTATCGAGGAATATAAAAATATGCATGGGCCTAGGTCTGGGGTATAAGGAGGGTAAGGTATACACTTCACGTTGATTTTCGGGTGATATTCATCAACCAAATTAGCGATACGTGACCGTCCATTATAACGTGCCGCAGCATCTAGCTTCGAATCATTTAAATCATTATTTTGCAAACACCCTGTTGCTTTAAAATGTGGCCTTTAACGAGTGATTTGACCTAGCAGAATTTTTAATCCATATTTAATGAGTGCATTACCATCACATCAGCAAACCATTTTCTCAGTATTGAAAAATGATATGACGATTTCCAAAAGCCACTACTTTGACTATTTTTATTGTTGGTGATGCCGGAAATTGCTATTTGCTCTTAAAATCAACATAATGAAGTATTATCTGCTGTTAACAACAAATGAAGTATCATCTATAAATAAGTATCACCTGCTGTGATAACTTTCGAAAGAAGCTACTCACCTTCCTGTAACGTCGATTCCGGAATGATCAGTGACGGAACCCACCGCGCGAAGGCATGCATGTATGTGTGTGGCATCCAAGAAAAGTTTCAGTATTTCTAATTCCTAATATTCCTTTAAACGCTATTCGGCGATCTTCTCTCACAATGGTAACAGTGGTGGTGATGTTTAATTCTGTAAGAACCGTGATTGTAGCTCCAGGTCCACCTTCTTTTCAAATCGATATATAGCCGCTTCAAACAGTTTAAATCATCTCCTAATTACGCCATAGAGAAGAACATACGCTCATAAAGTCTCCTTTATGTTATGTAGGCTTCGGCTGGGAATGTAAAAATCAAAATTTCAACTCAGTTTATTGTTCATCAAGTCTTACTCTCATGACCGTGCTACTCATGACAAACTGAACAAGTCTCAAATTGCAACGGCTGCCACTGACACCAAGTCAAATGCATCAAAAAAGTACCTCGTACTCACTACATATTAGGCTAACACTAAAACATACAAATAGATTTTTTAAAAAATATATACCTGACATTTTTTATTTATTTATTGTTTTCTGCCAATTATGGTTGGTATTAAGATAAAGCCTAAACAATTTCTCTTAAAAAAAATACAAAACCTGAAATCGAGCACTACAGAAAGTCCCCCTTTAATTCCGTGTACTTCTTTACCCGTTACTATCTTTAACCCGTCCAACCAAATTGATCTGCATCCATCCTTCCTGCCTCCCCTGGATTTCACCAAACAATTTCCCCTCTTACTCAGCATGACTAGGGTTTCCTTGCTTGGTTACCTTGCCGTCCATTTTACCTTTTATATTCTTCTCCACACCAATATTTCAAAAACCTCCTATTCACGGCTATCATCCTGCTTCAATGATCATGTTTCCGTGCCATACCAGACCATGCTCCCGACCAAAGCTTTGGCGAAACTTTATTTATCAACTTTACTCAATTCCCCAATAATTAATCTCTTCCTTCTGGTGAAAACTTCTTTAGCAAACGCAATTCTTCTCCTTAAGTCCCCAGTGCATTAAAAATCTTGGTCCAGAACACTTCCGAGATACGTAAACTATTCCAATTGCTCTAGTTATTGCCATCCATTTTATTGTTTAGCCTAGCCTTTGTTCTTCAGGAAAATCGCATAACCTTGTTTTTTTTAATGTTAATTCTCATCCCATATCTGTCGCACTGAAATTCTAATTCACTCAGCAATACTTGCAACCCCTTGACTGACTGAGAAACTAAAGCTTGATTGAAAGCAAACCTAACTAGTTTCTTGAATTTCTCACCGATTTGCATTCCTACTTCTTATTCTATGCCCCTTTAACCATTTCTTCCACATACACGTTGAACAGCAAGGATGATAATCGACACCACTGTCTTAATCATCTTCCTGTCACGGTCCATCCGGACTTACCATCCGTCACACGCACCTGCGCAGCCCGTGTGACATGTACGACTCTCGTATACTATGTTGCGGATACGTCTCCTATTCCTCCAATCTATTCCTATTTTATGCATTATATTCATTATTTTTCTCAATTCTCTCTTTGAAACACCTTTTCGAAATATAGGAAACAGGTAAATACGCCCTGATTGTATCCTACATATATTACTCCATAGTATCTTCATTACTGATATGGCATCACGTGTGCCTCTCCCCTTCCTAAACCCAAACTGATCACTCCCTAGGAAATCATTTACTCTGCTCTCCAGCTTCTTAATTGATGATCCTGAGAATCAACTTTAGCTGTGTGCGAAATCAAACTCATTATTAGTTCTCACATGATGTGTCCTTTAATTGTTGGAAATGGGATTTAACACTGATCTGACATTTTGATATGTTCCCATTTGTCATCTCTAGTAGCTAGCTCTCTTTCTTCACTCATGATTACTGCCTCAACAACCCGTTGAAACCCCCTAATCGATCCGATTAGTGCTTTTACGTTTCATTTCCTAAACTGTCTTCCCTGTTTTACCTTTTTGATTCAGCGTTACACTTAACAATAACTAAATTTTTATGTGAATCCGCATCCCCTTTCGGGTAACAGTGTGTATTTTTCACGATGTTACTCAATCGGTGCCTAACCATTATAAAGTCTAACTAATACTTTCCTGAATCCCCCGGCATTTTCCATTTGTACCAGCGCCTTTTACAGTGCCTAAATTAAATGTTGGTGATGATTATCCTTTGTCTTCAGCAGTACGCAATCGTTTTCTCCCCGCGATAATTCCTTGCTCCTAAACCGTAGTCCTTTTCCTTACTACCTTCTCCTCCTTTGCCTGTCATCACGTTTCAATCCACCATCTCCCTCAAATGTTTTTCTCCCAGAGCACCCACTATTATATCCTCTAACTGATCGTTTGCCCTATCGACTTCTTCCTCACTATGATTTCCAGTTGGTAGGTACAAGTGTACCTGAACAATGACCAGATTTGTCGGTTCTGCTTTTACTTCTACTAATAATATTATATCAGTCGCTTGGCCTGTTTACTACGCTCCTTCATAACTTTTTATTCAATATTATTGCTAATCCTATCTGGCTCTCTTCTTTTCCGCTGCACTTGTATACTAACCTTAAACTATGGCTCCAGTAATCCCCGCTATCTTTCCATCTCACCTTACACAACCCTAAAATATCTATACATCCTCTTTCCATATCTCGCTTTATACTCTCTAATTTTCCTGCTCTCATAATTTCCCTGACATTCCAAGTTCCCTTTATAACTAATGGGGTCCTTTTCTACGCCTTCATTTTGCTGTTGTCGTCGCTTTTGTTTTGCAAGGATTCTGTAATAGTTCCCATTTTCCATTGCCTTCCTCAATTGTGTTTTTATCGTGGTAATATCACTCAATAGCCGCCTCGCTGGGGTCAAGATGCCTTTGCAGCTGCCTCTCCGGAGCAGACGCTGCGTGGACTACCTTTACTCTGGCTCCTACCTTTCAATCTCTCTGGCATAGTTGATCTACCAACAACTGTGGCACTTAAAATCTCACTGGTCTTGATCGTCTGCCCCCCTCGAGTTTCTGAATCATTATAACTTATTCATTGGCTCTAAGTTTTTCTGAGAAGTATATAACAAGTATCATCATCATCACACCGCGTGACAGGTATACTCATAGTTCGTCTTCCTGTCTTTCCATTATTTTAATTTTTATATTTCATAAAAATATAAAAATATATATTTATTAATTTATGAAATATTTTTACATTTAATAAATAAATTAATATCGGTTGTCCTGGGGGTAGAGCGTTGGACTACTGACCGGAGGGCCCGGGTTCGATTCCCGGGAAAGGCACTCTGGGGACCTGCAGCTCCACCCAAGCTATGTGATTTTTCGGGTACCAGATCTTCCTGGGAAACCATAACCGGCACAGGGAAAGGAACTGGCCCCCCTACCCTGATGTGTGTATTTCACACGCCGCCGAGCTTAGTACTGGGTGAACTCTACTATCACCTACCGAACCGACCTTCGGGTTGAATACTGTGTTTATGGTTTATATATTTTATAATAAGTACAGTAGAGTTAAAAATTATTTTTTTGAATGTCTCGATACAAAGGTGGTAATTAAGAATTGAATTCGAGTCTTGGTGTGAAAAGATGCGTATTTAACTATGAGAAGTAACCTGGTCCTAAAAAGTTAAAAAATATATAATTCTGTACTTACCAAAGACAAGTTTTTAATTGATGGAGGACATTAAATTATTGCAGATGGGTATTGAGCAAAATATTCAGCCCCGTATTACCGACTTTAATGCTTTTAGGCTCCTACTTTATCCTAGAACAATTTGCTGATCTCATTATGAAAATTCTAATTATAACGATGCAGAGCTAATTGACTGGTTCAAAATTATATTATTTTACATTAAAAACTTTAAGAGTGAGTGCCTCACCATCTAATGATATGTTTTCGCTGAAGTCTTTCGTTTTCACCCCACTTCAAATTATATACGTTAATGGAGGAGTTGTGACCTATCTGCTGAATGACAATGATGAATGACTAAAAAAAATCATCTTCAGCCTGGTTGGTAGAATGTATTTCTCTTTTGAAGGGTGTTAGGTGAGAATTTGAGAACACAGATATCCAGTTACACATAATGCACCCAAAGGCGCTAAATGAAGATTGCCGATGTCCTTTTCAGCTGGTAGAAAATCAGTAGGAGCGGAATGAAAGAGTTGGCGCCTTAAGAAATTACGGAAAAGTCACGGTGGAATGGGAAAAAGCGAGGAGGGAGAGTGAAAGAGAAGAGGGAAGGAATAAGAAACCTTGAGGAGACCGGAAGTGAAAGAGTAGAAGAAAAAGTTTTTCCTATGGGCCTATTACCGCCGTTGCAGGGAATAATGGAGGCTTCGAAGCGAATAATTATTGGATTTGCGGTTAAGTGGGTTGGGAGACTTGAAAGGCGTTTTCGAATTGGAGAAGAGTCGGATGGGGGTACAGGCAAAAAAGGCAAGGGTGAAAGATCGACCGTTCTTCCTTCTTCTTAGTATTTCACATTTGCCTTTCATTTGTCGTTTGAAAAGAGAAAGAGTGCCGGAGTTGGAGTGGATGGAGAAGGGGTTGTGAAATGGTTGCGTTAGGAACACGTAAATGGAGACTAAGAACGACGAAACCTTGCCAAAAAAGCTACTGCCGGTGTATGATAAAGGAATGTATAAAACCAAATAACCATCAAGGCACCTTAGGAAGAACGTTGAGGACACACCGGAGTGGAAGAAGCAATGATTAAATTCGCAAACTTATCGCTATGCCAAACTTAAATTGGACGTCAATGTCATTATCCTTATTGAATCCCTCCTCTAGATAGGTTGGTTAAAGAATAAGAGAGCAAAATTACTTGGAATGATTTCCGAAAAATTAACCCAGAGCTGTAAAGTTAGCCTAATTATCATACTATGGGCTGTATCACATTTAGTACAATTTCGGCAATAGTTTCTAAATACCTGGAAGAAAATACTGACAGTATAATGAGCAGAAATATAGTTAAGGTCATAGATTAATACGAGTTATTTTGTTCTAAAATTTTAGTATTGAATAAGATGACACTGCAGTGTTGCTGTATGTTCATATGTTTATAAATTAACGTTTTTTGCGTGGTAATTTAGGGTTTATTTCCTTGAAAATATTTTTCGACGCAATTAATCGACACTTGATTCTGTCTGGGAGTAAACCTTAATTGTTTAAAATTGTTCATGGACTAACCTTGAAAATATTTTTCGACGCAATTAATCGACACTTGATTCTGTCTGGGAGTAAACCTTAATTGTTTAAAATTGTTCATGGACTAACTAAACTAACATAATACGGAGTTAACTGCATGAAGGTCTGTTGAAAGTTTTGGTTTCATTTCACTCTAGATTTCACCTAGCAGTAGTTAAAGCACGGATGTATTAAGTTTCCTTGCTTCATAATTCATTATGCATGTATGTAGTGCGTTTTAATATGGCAATATTTGTCTTACTCTTTGCGTCACTTGGTTTGCTCCTTTTCGGAAGGCAACAGCCAAACAGTGCATACTCGGACAGCGGTTTTTTATTATTCACTTTGAAAAGTGCCACACATATCTTGAGTTCCTATATGCTTATTAGTGTAGTACTTCTTAATTTACCTTTAATAAGCATTGTGAAAGTAAAAGATATCAATGCAATTAGCTTTTCTATTTATTGTGACTGAAAATATTCACAGTACTCAAAAGGATCATCTTTTACACTGCGGTTTAAGATAAATATTAAAAAAACAGTAACATTTTCTGGTAGTTTTGGACGAACTTGCACTAGAAATTTGTTTTAAAAGAATAGACGGCAGCTTTTGCCACCATATTAGCGATGAAACCACACAAATTAACCTTTTCGCCTTAAATAGTGTTAAAAATTCAAAAGACCTTTACACACCTTCTGGTTTGTGCATTCTAATGTACGATCGATTATTTTTCCTTTTATGTAGTCCCTGCAATATTTTATTTCGCTTAATACACTATGACTATTTTAACCAATACATTTTCATTCAACCAAAAGTGTAAGATCTTAATTCAACTGCAGTAGAGACTTGCTAAAAGTTTCTGTATTTTTTTTGTCTCATCTTCATTGCACGTATGTACGGTGAAAACGGATTACTCGTAACGTTACCACTAGCGTATCTAAGGGACGAAGTTATTGTTCTTTCAAACACTCCAAAGAAGACTGTTTTTATCGTTTTCAGGGGAGTGAGCGGTGTGTATGCAGATTGATTATCGGATGATGTTTTTCCATTCGAAGGAAGAGCGTCGGTTTTCCTTTTGCCACTCCGGTTTTCGATCTACTCGAAAGTGTCTCGCAAATTCGTATCCTCGTCTCAATAGGTTCACCCTCAAGGGCAAAAATGTTTCCATGTACTGCAAAACCTAGATAAAGTAAATTGGATACAAATTATTTTTGGGCTGTTGATTGACATCCGTCGTTTCGGTGTACCCGTTATAGATCGTTTCAGTTCTTCTGGATTTTGCTTCGATATTTGATTCTAGTGGGTTCATTTTACAACTCTAAAACGTGCTTCATTACCCGTGAACGAATATGAAAAATATATTTCAAAAGCCGATTAAATGCAATGGAGGTAAAATTGCCTGTGGAATACAGGCGATGCAATGTTTTTGCGTCTGAATGTTGACAATTATTGTCATTCGTTATTGAATCATTCCGACAAAAAATTAATATTTACATCGTCAGTTATTTCTGACCTTTCCTCTTCTCGTGCCGATTTAACCAACTTTTAGCGAAATAAATGATTGATTCAAAGTGCAGCTTTATTGAATCTTACTGATTTGGTATGGAATAAGAATCATTTATTCAAAATGTGTTTATTTGTATAAATATATAGAAGAACAAGTGTTTCCGTCATTAAATTGTATTACTTTGAAGGATATATATAGTGAGTGGTCAAAATAACCTTAATGATGTAGTTGTACTCACAGAGACTTTGTTATACCATGCGACCACATATTATTATTAGGTAATTTACTGGTTAAGATAGGTTTTGGATTGACACAGCTACCAAATAAATATTTTTTGACTCCTAACAAAAGACAACCAAACATCCTACACTACAACAAGTTCCTCTTCATATCTGTGTACTTCCTTCCCTCCTTCATAGCATCTGACATCCCTATCCTATTCCTGCTCTTTTCTCGTTTGCCTAACATTCTCCCCTCTATTACGGTCTTCAACATGCCACTGCCGATCAATACGTCCTTCATCCATTTTTCCTGCCTCCAAAGGATTTCTCTCACCAAACCCCTCTCCATGCCCACCATACCTAGTACTTCCTCGTTTTTTTCCTTTCGGTCCATTTCATCTTCTCCACACCCACATTTAAAAGCCTCCAATCTACGTCTATCCTCCTGCTTCAGTGACCACGTTTCCGCACCGTATATAACAACGCTCCATATCAAAATTTGGACAAGCCTTTTCTTAGCATTCTTAATCAACGTCCCTGTCTTCAACTCCCTCCTTGTAAGTGCCTCTTTGCCTGGTGCGATTCTTCTCCTAACGTCCCTACTACTTTGACCGTGATCGTCCAAAACACTTCCGAGATTCGTAAACTGTTCCAACTGCTTTAGTGTTTACCCTCTTATTTTAATATTTAACTTAGCCTTTGCATTTCTGGAAAATCGCATAACCTTTTCTTCATTTAATTGATTCTCATCCCATACATATCGCACTTAATCTCCAATTCATTCCGCAATGCTTGCAACCCCATGGCTAACTGACAAACTAGAGCTTGGTCATTCACAAACGTAACTGATTTTAAAATTCCTCGCCGACCGTCATCATAGATTCTCTTCCTAATAGATTCTACGGATCAGTCCATACAGAGTCTTCTTCCCACATTTTCCTAAGCATCTCAGTAGTTCCGCAGGAATGTTGTCTATCCCCACGGCCTTATCTGGTTTCATCTCCCTTAATGCGCTTTCTATCTCATCGTCAAGTATGTTTGGACCTAAGCTATCTTCATCTAAGTCATGTTCCTCTTCTATGTCTAACAAGTTCTTTACCATTTAGTGCTTCTGTGTATTACTTCGATCTCTCTTGGATCTTTCCTGTTTCAACTACTATCTTACCCGACTTATCTCTAACTGTTAGCACAAATCTTCCCTTCTTACTTCCTGATAGGGATTTAACATTGCTGTATAGCGCACCAATGTCACCATTCCTCTGCAAAATTTCCATATCCACGCACTGCGTCTTCCACCATGCTTCTTTTGCTTTATTTGTTGTCCGTCTCAATTTATTGTTTAACTCTTTGTACTTCCTTCTGCCTAGCTCTGTTTTTACAGTCTTCAATTTTCTGAACAGATATAGTGCTGGAAAATTAAGTAAATAGCATTCATTATTCCCCAATTAGTACTTGGGATGGTAATATTATATGAAAACATCTTGATATAATTTCATGCGCGTGTCTATTTAAGTATTCAGAAATAAATGAAAACCATTTTTGATTTCTTGATGAGAACTCAGTGGTTAGATGATTTTCCCGCCGTTCTACTGAAAAAGTTGGCTTATAAATACTCTATGAAGAGAAAGTGTTACAATAGTTTAATAGTTCCAATTAATTAGAAAATCGTTATGTCTATAAACAAATGAATAGGTTTGATCAGAATGCGTGATTTGTCACCTTTCCCGAGTACATGGTGATGCAATTGGAAAATACTAGTGTTGATGAAGTACTCTAAGGTAGTGAAATTGTTTATTTACATTTAATCTTGAAACATTCATCAACTTGGTAAAACCCGTTTCATTATTTACACTCTTTTCAAGTACATCTGACAACTCTAATTGTTTTTCCCTCAAATATGTTCCGTAGAAAAATAAAATTCATATGCCTCTAAGCCTACAGAATCCGCATATCTTATTTTGTAGGAATTATTGCTGCTTGTTATTTTGTTATGTATTTCCTGCCGTAATGTAACCATGAAAATTTTATTCTCCGGAACTTCTGCCGGTGATTAATTGGAATACATGACCTGAAATCGGATCACATTTTCCCACAATCCACCGTAATATCCAGGACCATGTATTTCTCGATCCTTTCATAAACAGGAAACGTGCACAGAAAGCAGGCGCAGAACTTTTGAGTGGAGGTTTTTTCACCTGGGTTCTTCAAGTACGATATTGTCGGATAGTGCAAGATATTCAAAAGACACGTATTTGATGGGCATCACATTCATGCAAGCATTGGAAAAGCGATTTGCTCAATAATGTAGATATAATGGGTTCAAATTCGAATATTATTGAACCTCTTTCCTTTCTTTCCTCATTGCTCATTCGACAAATACGTAATATGTTTCTCCTTCGTGATAGGTAAGATATTTTGGAGACTCCGATTTCAAGTCGGCGAATTAATATTATGTAATTAATTCTTTTTGTGAAAGGTATTGCAATGAAAAACAGCTCATTGGAGCGTTATAATTAAACAAGTTTCCATGCTTAAGCGTCCAAAGTTTTGGAGGAATGATTCAGTTGAGAGGAAAGGACATAGATAGATATTAAGTAATAGTTCAACGTAATTATGAAAAAATAGACGCGGAAAGATTCCTCATGGACTGAGGAAATAAGACGTTTTTTCGACAGGAACAGTGCAAAGGTAATTCATTCACGCATATTGCAGTTATCTTTTTAGAATATTAGAGTAGTAAAATTATATTGATATTCGTTTAACCTTAATTTACAAATCAGAGAATTCCGAGGCCTTATTAGATGAATCATTACATGGAAATTTGAATATATTTTTTACATATATATATTTCTATATTTTAAAATGTAATCTACCGGTTAAGGTATGTTTTTGGATGGACCCAACTATCAAATAAACATTTTTGTAACCTCAAACAAAACCCAATCCAGCAACCTAATCTACATCTCTGTGTACTTCCTTCCTCCCTTCATCCCGTCCAGCATCCCTATCCTGTTCCTGCCCTTTCCTCGCTTGCCCAACATTCTCCCCTCTATTACCTTCTTCAACATTCCACTACCGCTCAATACGCCTTTCATTCATTTTTCCTGCCTCTATAGGATTTCTCTCAACAAACTCCTCTCCTCACCCACCCTCTCCAGTACTTTCTCATTTGTTTTCCTTTCGGTCCATTTCACCTTCTCCATACCCACATTTCAAAAGCCTCCAATCTACGTCTATCCACCTGCTTCAGTGACCACGTTTCCGCGCCGTACATAGCTACGCTCCACATCAGAGTTTTTACCAGTCTTGTCTTAACATCCCTACTCAACGTCCCCGTCATCAACTCCCTCCTCCTTGAGAAAGCCTCCTTGCCTAGCGGAATTCTTCTCCTTACGTCCCTACCACTTTGACCGTATTGGTCCAAAACACTGCCGAGATATGTAAACTGTTCTACCTGCTCTATTTTTTCCACGCCTATTTTTATATTTAGCTTAGCCTTTTTCTTCCTGGAAAATCGCATAGCTTTTGTTTTATTAATATTGATTCTCATCCCATATTTATCGCACTGAACCTCCAATTCATTCAGCAATGCTTTCAACCCCTTGGTTGACTGAGCAACTAATGCTTGGTCATCAGCAAACCTAACCGATTTTACGAATTACCCTCCGACTTTCATTCCTATCTCCAGTTCTTCCCATGCCTCTTTAATCATTTCCTCCACATATACGTTGAACAGCACCGCTGACAATGGGTAACCCTGCCTTACCCCTCTTCCTAACATTGCCCATCCGGACTCTCCGTTCCCCACTCGCACCTGAGCAGTCTGAGACATGTACAGGTTGCGGATCAGTCTCCTGTCCCTCCAATCCATTCCTATTTTCTGCAATACACGCATTAATTTTTCCCAATTCACTCTATCAAACGCTTTTTCGAAATCTACGAAACAGGCAAAAACGTCCTGATTGTATTCTATATTCCTCTCGATTAGTGATCTCATTACTGCAATGGCATCACGCGTATCTCTTCCCTTCCTAAACCCAAACTGATCATCCCCTAAGTAATCATTTGCCTTACTCTCTATCCTTTTTTTGTTGATGATCCTGAGAATAACTTCAACTGGGTGGGATATTAAACTTATTGTTCTGTAATCCTCACATGATGTAGCCTTTGCCTTTTTTGGAATAGGAACTAACACCGATCTCACAAAATCTTCCGGCCAGAATGACATTAAATCCCCAATTCGCAAAAACAAGTATATTTAAGTGTATTGGTACGGTATGTGACAACTAAATCATTTGCTCCAAGTCAGAGCGAGAAAATTGAGCCCGCAGGTTTTTCTAAATTCTGAGTTTGATATTTACAGGACAAAGTGTCTTTTTTATTGATATAAAATCAGTTTTGTGTGTCAATTATAGTAAAAACGTAAATATCGTCCTCAGTCAATATTAAAAGATTTTTTAATGGTTGAGGGTTTTGTATACACCTTACTTTAAGTCCTTTTGAGTGTAGGGCTAATACGTTAAAGTTGAACGGGAACTCTTTCCATTTGACAGCTGCGGTTTAGCTTGTGGTGTCTAGTAGCAATAAAGAACGGATTGTAGTAAATAGTACATATAGGTAACAGCTGTATATCTAGTGGAAAATTGCTACTATCCGCAATATGTGGTGGAATTCGAACAATTATGTTCGAATACCACCACATCACGCCTGAAACTATTCAATGTGCTTTTCGGATTTGAGCCTCGGACCCTTCGGTCATTGGTCTCACGCTCTATGCACTTGGCTACTATGAGACATTTAATTGCGCTCAATAGTCTAGTTTCTTAAAATTACGAAGGAATTCCTGCGAATATATATGGAGAAATGTTTTTATCAATTCTATATAAATGGTAACTGATGTTTGAGATGAAGCCAACATCATGTTGAGTAAATACTAATAATTACACGAAACACTTAAATCAACCTTGTCTCAACTAATTAACCTATCATTTAACAACATCGATTCTCTCTTCCACGGAATTGACATTTCCTCCTGGTCTTTTTCACTCGGAATGGTGCCCAAGCTACTACCTTCACCCTCCCATTCCTTTCCCGAAATTTCAACGCAAGCACCGTCATATTTGCCTGAGCTCCTTAGCGTCCCCAATTTCCGTCTTCTCATATTCCGAGTTCCATTCTCTGCCCATATACTAAATATATCCCTTTTCATCTATCAGTTTAAGGTCTCCTCGGCTCCTCTCCCCTCAAGTTGAACGCTCTATTGCATCTTTTGAAGTTCATACCCAAGCTCTTATTCATCGAGTGAGTGAAATGAGAAGCACCAAACGGTGCTGTATATTTACCAAGAATTATGCTTATGATGTGTGTGCAACTTATATGTACAATTGGATATTATATTTGAGAGAAGGAAGGTCAATCTGGGGTTATTAGCGAGTACGGTTATAGCGGGGAAGCATTAATAATTTAATACGAATATTCTCGTTGTATTTTCTGATGGTATATTTGCGGGAGAGGTGCAGGAGGATTTAGAGGGCTTAACACCTCAAAAAAGGAAGGTGTCCCTTCCCTAATCAACATGTAGGTGTTCAGTGGAAAATAATTGGGTGTGAGTAACAGTAAATATATTTTGCCTCATCCAAATACTCATTTTCCATCCTGCAATAGTTAATTAATTAATTTATTTTGCATTAGTCCAAAAACAGCACTTATACCTTTACATCGGACTTTGAACATCGATATAAGAATTAGACAATTACACTGAACCCCTAGGTGGAGGAAAAACCACCTAGGCGAAAATCGAACCCGCTACCTCTGGGTTGGCAGACGAGGATGCTACCCCGCGGCCACCGGGACAGCTAAATATAAAACTGTGAATTTTCATTTTAAAACTGAGTTTATTGGATCTTTCGGAAGGATTCATTAAAATGAATGAAAGTTCATTATTTATTATTATTGCGATTTTGTCTACGTGATGTTAATTATTGAAGTTATTCACATTGATTCCTTCCGCTAAAGGAGTGAACAAAGAAAGAGAAAGGGGTAGGCAGACATTTAGAAAACATTCACTTTTAATTTTAATTTTAATATGGTTAAAGTTTGCCGATTTCACGACAGACTCAAATTTATAACTTAGGTAATGGAAAGTTCAAAATTCAATGCATTCCACTTCATTGTAAATATATAAATTCCTAAAACTTTTAATGGCCAAATTTCTAAGGCATATTTCAGACATATTTACAGTTCGTTACTCTATGATGACAGCTAATCGATCGATCGGCGGTGTGAAATTACAATCATCACCGTGTTTAACTTAAGTAACCATTGTACCTTCTCTTAGAATAAAATTGAAATTCTAATAATCTTTTCTCCCTTTTCGCAAGACCTCGAAAATGCAGTACCTCCTCATTCTCTTGTATTTTTAGATATTTTCATTTTCCGTATCGCCTTGGTATTCCACCCGTTGCCTTTCCCCTCGATTCATTACTGTTCTGCACGAATCCATTGTCCCATGGGATCACCAATTCAGGAATTCATTTCCTTTTCGTATCGGAAAAATTCGAAGAAATATGGCTTATATAATTGCACCTGAAGACTTCCAGGATCAAGAATCTTTTCAAGGATCTTGCTGCGGGAGACTGATTTTATTATGCCTGCTTTTCCATTTGTTCAAAATATTGGCCTATAGAGCATCACACTAAGCATAAATTTTTCATAGCAATGTACAATAAGCACAATATAATTCCTTCGAGCAAATCGTTACATAATTATGCATTCCTCCTTAATTTAGTTAAATATGGTTTGAAAACGTGGTATCTACATTATAATACTTAGAATGCTGAGAAGTATTCCCAATAAAGAATTTCTGTTTTTTGAGATCCGCTTCATGTTTATCTTTATCTGATATTTGATGATATTATTATTGTGGGAAGAATCAAAACCATTTGTACTCTTACAAAATGGCAAAGGGTATGGTGAGGGAAATTAGACAGGACAAAAAATAACAAATAAATAAAATAAATAAAAGAATAAATAAAACAAGCAAAAATGAATAAACAATTCAAGTTAAATATAAATAAAATGATATAGGGGGTTAGAACAGAAAACTATCAAACAAAAATATGATAATAACAAACTAAGCTAAGGCGTACTAGATACCATTGACCGTCACTCTTATCAAGCACTCACCAGATAGGGCTTGCGAGAGAATTATGTCTGCGCCAGCGGCCCGCTAATCACACATATTAATAGAAATGCAAATAAATCAGGCACTCTCTTGCTAGGATATACTATATAGCATTGATCCTTGCTAGTCTCAACCACTCACACCCATTCAGGGTTTGAGAGAGACTTCTCTCTGCGCCAGCGGCTCACCAATCGCACGCAATAAAATAAATGCAAATTAATCACGCACTCTCTAGCTTGGACGTATTAATAGCCTTGATCCTTTCTAGTCGCAGGTACTCACACAACCAGGACTTTCGAGAAGTTTCCCCCTGCGCCAGGTGCCCGCCAATCACTCACTTGCTTGGGTATGCGTAAACGCCTTAACCCTTGTAAAACTCACTCACTCAGACAGTTTTACCGTGGAATCTCTTCCGACGTTAGTCATGTGACTCGCACTTTGGGAAAGGTAAAGAAGGTGCCCAAGGGGTATGCGATATTAATATTATTTTTCCACCTCTTTTAATGCATGATTGATTTTAAAGCTTGAAGTCCTTGTCGGTCTTTAATCTACAAATTGTAGTCTCTCATCAACAGATGATTTTGACTGTATTATTCTTAACCTTGGTTTTTTAAGGCATAACCCACCTATTACCATATCGAAGGAGCTATATATTCAAGAGTACGTAGGAAGTATTGCATTCATGTCTTATTTATTTTCATATTTTATTTTATATTTTCCTCATGGATCCTTTACAAGAGATCAGTTTAATTTATTGTCCCAATCTATACTTGAGCTTTCTCAGACATCTGGAAGAAGTTATTAGATTAAACGGTTTTTGATAAACCAACGAAAGGGACATTCTTTGCGACTATCATCTCCTGAAATTGTTTTTTACGTCTTTCTACTCGTTCTTGCAATCGAAATCGTTGAGATGTACTTCAAAAGCACATTCATTTTTTAAACTGCTTCGAACAATTCAAAAATATCGTTTTCAATCTGATTGCTCTTTACCCAATTCGCATTCATCTTGGTACGGGAGTGGTACTATTGGGTACGAGCATGGGACTTTTATACAGCATAAGCGTGGGACACCTTATTTCTATGAATATTACTTGTTAGCATTTCCACTTATACGGTAGCACACTCGATTCCCTCCGCTTTAAGGTGGCTCGCTGCCTTGCTGGAAAGGGGCGTCGCCTCGGGGGGGGGGGGATATTCCTGTTTTTTATTTGAAAAAAAGAATTTTCCTGGGTACACAAACTGTTTGCTTTGTATCTCAAGAATTCCGCACTCCTTCCCGCTCCGACTTAACCTCGACTGGGAAAGAGAGACCTTTTGGCTGCTGCATTTATTCCCACGATACGGCTCCATCCTCAAAATTCGTCGGCTGTACGCCCCTTAAAAGGTCTTCGGGATCATTCCCTCCTATCTTTCCAAGCAAGAACGCCAGCACCCTTAAAATTTGTATTCCACATAGTTATGCAAAGACGTAGGTATTATAATGAGGTTTAAAAGGAGTTTAACGGTAACAAAAACTCCACTAAACTTTCCCACAAATTTAATGAAGTGTACATGAGGCGTTGAGAATACATCTTGTCACTTAAGCATTTATGCTTAGTTTAGAGTATCCCGTATTTTCCTCGGAGATTAAAGGTAAAGGAACAAAAATTGAAACGACCCTTCAAAATATCGATATTTTCCTTAATAAAAGTTGGCATAATTGCAAAGATTTTTTAATGGTTCATATATACTTTATTTCATGATGAAAAATAAGAAAAATTAAATGCTTAGCGGCATAAGGGAACTTTTTATCATTTTTCATATCGCTGTCATATTTGTTTATGAAATTGAGAGGAAATAATTTGTGTATTTGTTTTTTATTTTACTACCTTAGTTCTTGGATAAAGATATCAAATTCAATGGTTTGAGGCTCTACTTTGTGTGAATTTATGATAACTGAATAAATAAACTTGTTATTACTTGGTATAATCCGATGATATCGCCTATGCGCTGGTGGTATAAAATAAAGTTGTTTTTAGTGAAAAAATGCCAAGTTATTTAATTAGTGAAAGCTATCAAAACTCAGGAGTTGAACAAATATGACTTGCGCGATTTTCCAGTATCTGCTTGACAATTTCCGTCCTTTTCATCCATTTGCTTTTAATAAGACTGATTGTACCTGTATAAAGAACTTCAAATTTTTGACAGCATCTCACGGAATAGTGAAATATTTACCTTTTAGGCAGAAGGAAAACATCCGAGCTTTCCCTTTTACTGTCCATTGAATTGACATTCGATGCTAATGGAAAATTTTATTGATGTGATGGTAAATTGTAAAATTATTCTTTTAATTATGACATGTAAATACCACCTATACTTATAAAATAGCGTCTAGATAAGATTTATGGCATAGGTAACTAATTGAAACGAATAATTACTCTTGAAATGGAATGATACAATTTTTATCCGCATGATATGCAGGTGTCTACCATATTTTCAAACATATTTGTTTAAAATTTACACGTTGACTTAGAGTTATTTATTTACCCATTTCCAATTGAAGTTTTATAATATTTTAATGGTAATCAAAATGATAACTTAAACAAGTTGACTACAATTAATTAGAGTAAATTCGTAAAATAGAACGACGGGCAGATGGTACCTCTGCGGTGTCCAGGGAAAACATAAATGGACTATTATTTGAGTATTTAAGTAAATCAGAATGGAAAGATTAGATATATTTCAGCTTCATGGAAGTGTATAAATGTTCTTATAGAATTTTTGCGGAGGTTTGGGAAAGAAATAACTGTACAGAATTATAGAATTTATCCGGATGGAAGTTTATGCTAATATTAATACTTAATCTTTTCATTGTATCTGTTGTTTTAATGTATCACATTACATATCTTCTTATCATATTATTTCATTACTGTTATGCTCCAAAACTTTTGAGAATGGAGTGCCACAAGCTTGTGGCATTATCAACGGTGAAAAATTATTTATTAGAATCGCTTTAATTTCAAAATAAATTTTATTTTTTGCATGAAATTCTTAGAGTGAGATGCCGTAGTAAGATACAACGAATTCAATTTGAAAAATTAGCGAATATACGGCGTTGTCACGCTCGCTGTGCGATGGCTACCTGAGTGAATCCGTTTTTATGACCATGTACTGCACGTATTACTTAGAATCAGTGGTTATAGAAACTTTACTTAGATCGGACTTAATTTACTTAGAAAATACTTTCCTCCGTACGATGTGATATTTTCAAACACTTTTGAGTCTTTCATTAGGTGATTTACTAAACTAATAATATAGAATTAACATTAATATTAACTATGATTTATAATTAAATTTGGTTAACCTTTTTTATTAACTTTAATAAACTAATACTTTACTAATCATAATTTATTTTTTAAAAGTTAATTTGAACACAAATAACGCCGGTGATATATTTATTTTCATATACACATTGTAAAGCATCACCAAGACTTCTATTTGTATGTTCATAAGTACTTCTGGGGTTAACACTGGTTGCCTTTTCACTGCGATAGCTGTGATCAGTGTTACTGAAAATAATTAATGTAAAATTTTACAGAATTTGATGAGGCGTTTTTAATTTTACTATAATTTAATTGTTCTGACTTATTGATGACTATAACACCATTTGAAATTTTGTTTATTTATTTATCGACTTAATTGGGATAGGTTGAGATTTAGAGTCCCTTCTTCCACCTAACCCTTAGACATTGCATTGAGGACAATTACATACAACTAACCCGTAGACGGAGGAAAATTCACCTAGTTGGGAACCTAACCCCTGGGCCGGCAGGCAGAGGGTTGAAAGGCTCAATTGAAAGATTGACAGAAAGTTTAATCTTCCACGTATCTGTATCCTAAGTGAATTTTTACTGTACCACTAGTTTGACTAATTTGTTAGGAAAGAATCATTGAAAGAAATATAATCGTTATAGAAAGATATATATTTACTATAACGAATGAATAAAAACGGTTTTTTCAACAGCCCTGTGACATATGATTTTATTTAAACTGTCAGAAAAACAGAAAATGCATCTTATCATTTGTAAATGAGAAAATTAAATAAATTTCACTGGTGAATGAGGGACTAATGAAATTTTGAACGTCTTTATCAAGCCGATCTGAGAAAACGAACTCCGTCGGACGTGAAGAGAAGGATCAAAACGTGACCGCAAAAGATTGGGCGTCTTCGTGGGTGTCTTTAGCTTTGACATTTCCATCCAACATGTAAACAAACGTATAACTCTATGTTTATACTGCCAAGATTGACAAGCAAAACTGTTCAAGCTTGGAGCGGGCAGACTTGCATTGCAACGATGGAAAATTATTTTTTGCTTAATGGAATTTCCACAGACGTAATTGTGTAATTGCAAAGAATATTGTCACAGCTTGGTTTTTGCAATGTAATTTAAATTAAATGAAGTAATGCAAAATAAAACAATTCTATCTTTAGCGTTGTGAAAATTTAATGAGCACAAATGGGGTTTTTAGCCATGTTCTTAGCTTAAATTTGAATATTTAAGTCACAGCAACATCAGTTTATTCACACTAAATATCTGTCACGGTATATTTTAGATCACTCCTAAACTTTTATGTTTAATATTTAATTTGAAATTTTTATCCTGGTTGTTTTCAGTGTATTCAAAAGTGACTGAGGAATGACTGATTTTTGTTGTTGGCCTTCGCTAATCAAGAAAATAATGAATGACCTACATACATACGTACGAAGCCCACTATTACTATCTCTAAACTTGATAAAATTCAAAATTTTCTGATTTTATTTGATTCATTTTGCACTTGAGAACATTTTTGAACTAATGTTAACATGAATCAGAATGGACTCCCTGAGTTGACAGGTACATTGTAACAATACCAACCAAGACCATTAAAAAAAATTATTGCTGAAAACTATACTTAATGTCATTTTTTTCAATAGGTTTCAAAAATTATTTCATCCAGGTGACGACCTTGGTGAGCGATGCACATATTGAGTCTCTCATAAAAGTTTTCGAAAACTCTTCTCAGCATATCTTGCGTTATTCCAGCGATGACATCTGTAATTGCCTCCTGAAAAGCTTCCAAGGTCCTTGGTCGAACTTTATAAACCTTAGCTTTGAATAAAAAGAGACGTTTCAGGCGTGATATGGTGGAATATCATGATTAATTAAAATTGGCAATTTTCCACAAAATAAAATTTAATACGACCGGTTTCAATGCAGCTTACGTTGTGACCTGAAGATGAGGTAGTTACATCGAAACCGGTCGTATTAAATTTTATTTTGTGGAAAATTGCCAATTTTAATTAACCTTAGCTTTGGGATGATACTAAAGAAAAAAAATCACATGGGCTCAAATCTGGAGAGCGACGGGACCATGGAACATCCCCTCGCGAGGAGATCAGGCGGCCGTGAAATTGTTCCTGCAGGATTTTGTGTGAACGACGGGCGGTATGAGTCGTTTCACCATCCTCTTGGAACCAAAAGACTTCTGTGTCATATTCCTCAGGATACTCTTCCATTTTGGGGAGTAAAAAGTTCTCCAGCATCATACAATAGCCCACAGAGTTCACAGTTACAGTTGATTCTCGAAATTCAAAATATTAGGAGGCCCAGTAATGCCTAAGGAGGACTCAGCGCACCAAACTCACTTTGGGGCTATGATGAAGTTCGCGAGGGTTGTCGGTAGCCTAGTAACGAAAATACTACCTTGAACAAAAAGTTCCCGGAATAACCACCGTGTGGCGCCCCCATCGTTCCGATTTGAGTTCTGTTTTTTTGTTAAATTGGTACATCTGTTGTTGATATTCCCTTTAAATCTTAGTGTCATAACTTGACATTTGCAAAAGTTACGTAGCCAAGAGTACATCTATCTCTGTGTGTGTTGGCGATTTTTTACAATTGCAGAAATGGATTTAAATTTGCAACAACGAACTTGTATTAAATTTTGCGTAAAAAACGGATTTTGTGGCGCACGGACGTTGGAAATGTTGGAAAAGTGTTTCGGCAACGATTCTCTAAAAAAAACGGTCGTTTACCAGTGGCACGAGCGGTTCAGAAGTGGTCGTGAGTCAATCGAAGATGATGAACGCAGTGGCAGACCATCGACATCGAAAGTCGGTGAAAAAATTGATAAAGTAAAAGAAATGTTGGTCAATAACCGCAAATTAACCATCAGAGAAATAGCGGAGGACTTGAACATTGCCTATGGATCCGCCCAAGACATTGTGGTAAATGATTTGGGTTTCCGTCGTGTAGCAGCAAAGTTGGTGCCAAAAGACCTCGATTTCATGCAAAAAAGAGACCGTGTTGACGTCGCAAAAGACATGATTTGCGAGGCTGAATCCGATCCCACATTCATCAAAAGGTTCATTACTGGAGACGAGACGTGGGTTTATGAGTACGACACGCAATCCAGACATCAGGCAAGTGAATGGCGTTCACCAAATGAGCCGAGACCAAAAAAACCACGTCGTTTTCAGTCAAAAAAGAAGGCAATGCTGACGGTTTTCATGGATTACAACGGTGTAGTGCATCATGAATTTTTGCCAGAAGGCCAGACAGTAAACAAAGAGTATTATTTGGGCGTTATGAGACGTTTGGGTGAAGCAATTTGCCGAAAGAGACCAGAAATCGTCGCACAGTGCGTCGAGACCGTCGCACAGTGCTATCATTATTCGTAATTTTTTGACGAAAAATGCAACAAATACCATCCAACAGCCACCGAATTCACCTAATTCGGCTCCCTGTGACTTCTTTCTGTTCAATCGAGTTAAAAAACCATTACGGGGAACGCGTTTTAGCAGCCGAGAGGAAGTAATGGAAAAATCGCAGGAAGCACTGATGGACATACCGAAAACCGAATATAAAAAATCTTTCGAGGATTGGATCAAGCGCTGGCATAAGTGTGTTGCAGTCGATGGGGATTACTTTGAAGGGGACAATATAGATTTAGATGAATAAACTTGTATTTTTAATTTTCTGAATAAATTCCGGGAACTTTTTGATCAAGGTAGTATTGCTTATTTTCTGGGCGGGAGAGGTGAAAATGCGCTTCATTGCTGGACCACAGCGCCCTCTGCATCGCCACCACACTATCATTGTTCTTAAAGAACGTTTCTACAACAAACCCTCGATGGTCACCAGACCACTGCATGGTAATTACTAAATACTGAGTTGTTTCCCCCAGCTAATGCCACTACTCATACTCCGCTAATTTACCTGCGTGCTCTTCAGTGATGTCTTGAAACTAGGGAGTCCATTCAGCTTCACTCTGTATAATGGTGTATTAACAAGAGAAGTTATTTCAGTGGAGCACAAACGATTATTACATTTTTATATCATGCAATTCTCTTTTTATTTTTCCAGGGTGCCGTTAATCTTGTGATTCCATTGCGAGTTCCCCAAGGAAAGTTCAGTGAAGGTAAGGTTTGAAAATTAATTGTACTAGGCTATGAAATTATTCTCTTTTGGAGTTAAACTTTTTTTGATGGATTGCTGTCAGTAGCATGCAGTGAAAACTCCAAGTTTTAGTGTGGTAGTTGAGAATGAAATATACTTTACGGCATGTGAAATACATTCATGTCAACTGGTCTGTTACACGAGCCTACATTGGGCCACCTGCAGTATCCTATGAAATCCATTGTGTGGTATCCAGCAAATCACACTGTAATGACCCATAAATTGGTTATCTTAAGGCATCACTCCGATTTTGAATCCGGTGGTCAGTAGTCTTGACGATCCATCCAATAGCAATTGCCTTTCCTAAATAAAAATTGATAAAGTTTATGAATGTACAGTAAATTTAAAGTGAACTTGAATACGCCAGCATTTCTTCATTGTCACTCAACATAAAAAAATTGTCTCTGCCAGACAGGGATGTGTCAGTGATGTAATATTTCGTTGATGTGATTAGAATAATGGCTATGACAGTGAGAGGGTCTAAAACCGTAATTTTGGTAAATATGAAAATTATTTCGTGTTTTTGTTTTTCTCTTCTATGGGCTTTAGTTTTCCCCCCCTACATGACAATAGCTCCCCGAAATCACTGTCGAAGTACCCGCCAAAATAGAAAATATATATATACTAGGGGCAGTCAAATGAAAACAGAACACTCACCGTAACACGCAGTCCGCTAAAAGCAAAAGTCTAGCTTTTTACGTATCGATATATCACCGTGGTAAGAGAGCTGTATAGTGACAATTCACAAGCGCACGCAGTTGTTGGGTTACGTCCTTGTGGGTGAGCGGACTGGTTGATGTAGCTGGTGTTCTGTGCTCATTTGACTGCCCCTCATAGTATCTCACTTATTGATCACGATGTGTTCCCCATTTCCTCGTCAGAAAATGTCTGTTAAGAGTTTTAAATACGCCACTGCATTATTCGTGAGTTTGCTTTATATTTGCATATATTAGGTTGTTTTGGCTTTATATTCTGACATTAGAGTTATCTTAAGATTAAAACGAGCGATTTTGTTAAAAACGATAATGTGTCATTTGGCTCTGTCGTTTATGTTCTATACAACATGAATCACTGTACACTTGTGTTCAAAAGATAATTATTCCAATAGTAATTTGATTATATTTTAAGGCAACCAAATACCTATAAAGCCCTGTAGTAAATAGAGCGAATTTCATGGTGAACATTAAATTTTATTAGACGTTCTACTGCATTAGTTGTATTTGGGCGGAAGGTACTACCACCTTAATATTTGTCCTCTAAATGAGAAAATTTTTAATTTAATGCTAACATCCCCAACATTAAATTGTTAAAATATAAATTTATATTTTAATCCTTTCTGAGGATCGAGGTAATGTATTTTTTTCACACTAAATGTTTCGTCTTAGGGGAAGGAATGAAAGTGCCGCCTTTCTAGAGATGGGAAACTTAGAACCCCTCGTATGACAATCAAATTATCCTACAAATCAGCATTACTAGGCTACATTATTTGTTTTCTTTCATTTATCACCAGTGGTATTCATTCTATTATGACCTTCGCACGTTACCTTTTCACTAAAAGATATTGTTTAGGTATGCCTATGCAGAAAATGTCTCCAATACCAGGATACTTAGCATTTTCCCTTCCTATTATATTTTGAATTATAAAGTATTAAATTGTTTTCATATAATCATGAATTATTTTAGAATTTGTACTCATCAGATGCACTACTCATCAGCAAATGTGTTTGAAAAAACATCATGGCAGAGAACTTGCGAAAATAGGTATCAAGTTTAATCTTTTCTCATTGATTTATCGTTTATACCTGTGAAAATTGTTTGGTAACTCGGCCAAACATTATTAAGCTTTCATTATGTTTTAGTTGTATTTACATTGGTGAATGATTGGGGATTGGGGATATTCCATTAAGTGGCGACTTTTGATCATCTAACAGTCGGATAGATGTGTACTCAAATATGTAGGAGTGAGGTTTACGGCCATAGGTTTTAAAAATAGAAGTAAGTAGAATCGGTTTTGATTAACTGCGAGAGAATGTCTGTGTGACATTTTGCTTTTATGTTGAGTATTGACCCCCAATGATATTTGCGTTTAATCAGTAAACATTCAGTACGATTTGCAGTTCCAAAATAGTCAATCAATGTTCCCAGATTACGAAGGTTGCCGAAATGTATGGTCCTCTAACCATGTTCACTCACATTATTCCACGTATGTCACGTTCATCAATTTTAAGTTGTCCACCCGCGCCTCTGATCACAATTTTTAGAGCACAGAAATTTACAAATGCAATTTTTACACCAGTTTTTTTTATAACAGTCGACGAGCCCCCAAGGTGAACGTTGAAAGGAAACGGATTCAATGCACAGTTTATAAGAGATCACAGCATCCGTTCATAAGTTTTACCCACTAATGTGTGAAAACGAATAATCTCCGCTAGCATTTTTTATTGCTGAAATTACCCCATTTTTAACTCATCATTTAAAGATAATATTATGGTTGGACTATAAATGCTTCACCGGAATATTTTTGCCTTCAAGCTATGATTTTACGAGTTATTCCGTTCGGTTTTTCAGTAGCAAATGGATATTTAGAAAATTCTGCAACTACTTGTATCACTCAACTAAGGATGAAGTATGCCAAATGAAGATACATAGTATGAATAGTACATTATTCAATATGAATTAAAGGAAGGTAGATATGTTTAGCCAGAGCTATGGAATCTGGATAATGGACCCAAATATGCCCTGTCTTCTTGTGTCGGGAGGTGTATTGATGAGAGAAATATTTATTTCTTAAAATGGAATTTCCGGAGCTAGAAGACTGGTTCCAATGAGATAAACTGTCTTCGAAAAAAATTAGGCATAGGTTCGATAAGTTCCCGTCGAGGTACATCTAAAAACTCTTTTTGATTGTGATGGCATTAACTAAAAAGTGACATTATACACTCCTGTATGTAAACGCAAAAAACTGCAGAAGAAGCAGTCAAGACAATGATTTTTATGCTTTGAAATTTACACATTTTACTCCTGAATATACATATAAGTATTTTCAAACCATTATATTTAATAAAATAAAAGTTTAATCCAAAGTACGTTAAAAATATGAAATTAATCAAACACGTCATCTCTCTACCCAGTCTAGCGTTATGTTTGCATAATTATTGTTTGGTAATCTATGTACTATACATAAACATGAATTGCACGTTGCAAGTCGTGCTCCTTCCAAGTAGAAGATTTTCCTTAGATTAGATTAGAAGAGGTTTACTGATCTGATTAGGAACTCAAGTTTGAAAACACCTCCCAAAAGAGGGAACCCATGATTATTTTACTACTATTGATCGGAAACGCATCTGGACTTAGAAGGTTCTGAGGGCAGTATTATGTCCAATTCTCGTCTCTGGTAAACCTCCGCGCAACAGACTAGTCTAAGGTGACTATTTGATCTGAATTTCTAGTAAATATACAAAACATTTATCTAAAGAGCGCCACCTTAACTTAAGAATATGAATTGCCTCAAATTCATTCCATATTACAAAGATTTTTGGGTGAACTATCTGAAGTAGGAACCTTCCAAACTGGTTCAGTGTCTCCGAGTCATGGTTTGGTTTTTTATACCAAGTTGTCTTCAAAGACGTCTGATCCATCCGGAATATACCAAGATTCCAGTTCTCGTTGAACAAGAATATGAATATATCATTCCTTACTATTGTCACATATTTAAGGTTGTAACAGAGTGATAAAACCGTGGAAAAGATCCCATAAGGCAAAACATTTCTTTGAATTCTATAGCCATAAGATTGAGCTGAAAATTGAGAATTGAAAGTGCATTGAAATTATTACTAGCCATACAAATAGAAGAGATAGACTTCAGGATTGATAGAAAAACATTCCTCCCATCTCTAAATATCCTGAATTGTATGCGGCAATGCTAACGTTATACTTGTTCATATGAATTACATAATAAATGGACTTGATTTTTTTCTTTAGATTTGGAACCTTATCCGTTTTATAATTAATCAATAGCCTTTGTCGTGACGTAACATCATGCATAGTGATTAAGCGTGAAAAAAGATGTGTATAGCTCTGTCAAAATAAAAGTGATGAATACGAATAATGTTCGTGAGGAGGAAAAGGAAGGAAGTCAATTTCTTGAGAAAGGTTGCTTGACCCCGAAAATTCGAAAACGTGTGAGTTTCTTTTCTTTTTTGTGTGTTTCTGTTTTCATTTTTTTTCGTAAGCGCTAACTTGATACACATTATTATTCACATCCGTGAGACTTTCACATTTTATGCGAAATCCCGCCATATGGCAAACAAATATTCATTCGCATGGAAATAGATATAAGGAAAAGGGATAGGAACACATATAAAGGACGAGCACAGGAGAGATGGGGAAGGCGGAATCGAGCAGATCACTAGCGCAAAAATATCACTTTGACCGGGACTTGAACACCGGATCTTTCGCTCTAGCTAAATTGTACGTTTACTGGTATACTGTCAAATTGTTTTTACAGTCCGGGAAGAATTCAGTGGCGTGGTGTGTGGAGACCTCGAAGTCAAGATGCCCCTAAATTTTTAGTTTCATATGCCAAATTTTTCGATTCAAAATTCAAACACTCATCCTTAGAAATCATGAATTCATCATACCGTGAGCACCGCAGCCGTGAATAGAAGAACGTAGAATTTCAAGTACGTAGTGGTAAATATTCTAATCAAAACCACCCTTTAACCGAAATTTTATAATAATATCTCCGTTTAATATTGCAGAGGGTTCGCCATATTGGTTGCAGAAATACAGTGGAACAATATTTATAATTAGTAAAGTATCCCGATATACTCGGTGTGTTTATATATGATTATCAAATTTAACGGTCATATTCTGCTTTCATTAGGAAATTTTTTTGCGAGTATCGGGGATGACACATTCATCCCACGGGATGCAACCCCATTTTAGAAAGTTTTTATTGCCGGTGGCTACCACCCCTATCGTGTTGAGGGGGGACGGCACTCCCTCTCGGGCAGAAGGGGTCGATAGGTAGGTAAAGGCAGAAAAAAATTGGAAAAAGGAGGGAGCAACTGCACGTCGTACTCCTTAAATGGTCGAGTGTATCTGCTGCGATTTTCAGCCACTGATACAAGTAACGCTGTGTTACCTAAAGGAAATGATATAATTTGAATGTTTTATATTTCTATTAATGCCTTGGGTCAAGAGCACTTGTATGCTTTTTTCCAATTTTCTCTGCCATGTCGCATTAGGTCTTAAGTTTACTTATCCATTGAAATTGGGTGTTCAAAATATTTCCTTTAAACCTATGAATACATCTTGGCCTTTCATTTGTACGTCCTTTCTGAGATAGGATTATCCTCATCCGAGGGAACTTAAAACATTATGCATAAACCTCGGAATAAACGATTGCTGATGTATTCTATTAACTTCAGCTCAAAATAACTTGTTGAAACATCATTTTAAGTCGTTTTTTTAGATTACCGATA
Source organism: Hetaerina titia (assembly GCA_037158775.1). Taxonomy (NCBI): domain Eukaryota; kingdom Metazoa; phylum Arthropoda; class Insecta; order Odonata; family Calopterygidae; genus Hetaerina; species Hetaerina titia. The sequence goes on from CM073771.1 coordinate 42,943,876, forward strand.
TGTGGTTACATGAAACAATTAAGCCTTTCTAAATATTACTCTGTTATACTCTATCTTCTTACATTTAATTTGATTACTGCTTTTGTTTTATATGCTTCCCTCGGAATAAAATTTTCGACAAACGGAACCTTTTCTTTTTCACTCTCTTGTATCTCCTCTGCTGCTAACTAAAATACCACTCGGTATTACTGCTTGAAATAGAACGAAATCCGTTTGCTAGGAATATTATATTTATGAGACCAACAACCTATTGTTAAGTTCTTGTAGTTTTTTGAATGTTCTATTTCATTAAAAATATACTACGGGTGATGAATCCACTCTTTTTCATTTCCAACAGTTTTGGTAGATAAAACATTTTTATGCAGATGAGTCACTGTAAGAAGTAAGAATTCGCAGGTTCCTTTTCTAAGTGTGGTAAAGTATATTAAAATGATTTCCGAGTATATTTATCATGATAATAATGGTACCTCTTAATAAATCTTAACATTTTGTGGTTATTTTCTATGGTACCTGTACGGTAAGGGTCATGAGGAAGTAAAACGAGGATTGAACAACAAATAGAATTTACGTTAAGTGAAATAAATGTGAACAGATTCAAATCAATAGATTAGGCGAATGAAGGACTACGAAATTAAGAATAAAGATATATCACGTGAACACTGCATCGTTATCAAGGATAAAATAAAGCCTACACCTAAGACCTAAGGTCCTCAGTCCGAAACTCTCCGTTGTGTATACGTAGATCAAGCCTTCATCTTTGGTAAGGATAAAAAATCCGCTTCGTCAATCAAGGAAGGATTAAAATTAGCTAACTCAAGGTCCAGAGGTATTAGCGATATATTTCAGCGGGGAGAGTTGTGGTGGGAGTGAGACTGTGCAGGAAGCTAACAAAATAGGAGTTGTCACCGGAAGAAAATACGGGATAAGAAGGCATTACAAAGAGAATGAAGGTAGAGCAAACGAATTAAGGCAGGAGTCATGTCAAGGATTAACCATCAGTGGTAAATCCTATGATTATAATTAGCCCAACTGTACGTTTCCTTTATTTTTATTTTGACTCAGGGTAAAATAATAGGGTGATTCTGGTATTTTGAAGTCTCTTGCACAAAGCTGAGCTTTAACACCGTGTAACACTAACGTGAGCGACTGATAGCTAGAACACGTAAAAGTTCTTGATTGTGTCACAAATATGGAATTGGTCTCACTCATTCAATTGATGATCGGATTCTCGCACAAAAATTTGAAAATGAGTACATCATTGACGAAACGTCACTATTTTGTTTATAAGCTTATTGCGAAAAAGTAATTTTGTTCATGTTCCTTGCTGAACTCAGTCTAATGGGAATGGAGATTAACGTTGAGGGCGAAGACGAGGCAGGAATTCGATTTATTGTGTTACTTACAGAAAGAGATCGGACAGATTGATATAACATTCACCCTTAATTATAGGGAAATACAAGGTAAACTTTTTCATACGAGTAAATCATTTGTAATGCTATTTTATTTTGTTCTATTCTATTATATTTCCTGGGAAACCATAAACGACACAGGGATCGGTAGGGACTGGCCCCCCTACCCTGATGTGTGAATATTCACACGCCGTCGGGCTTAGTACATGGGTGAGCTGTACCATCACCTACTAAACCGATCTTCGGGTTGATTACTGTGTTTATGGTTTCATTATTTAGTGTTTAATACCCGTTGTGCTCGATACTATTTAATCTCAGTGTTCTTCAGTACATCATATGCTAAAATTACTTAAGATTTAATAAGTAAGTATAATCAATTGAGGAATATTTTCAGTTCATTGAGAAAGGCCTAAAGCATAAAAAGTTGAGCAATTTTCTGTTTACTTGAAATTAATTTAATCCTTGTTAGCTGTGCTTGATGTTGACGATACATTTTTTAATGTAAAAGCTACGTTTCAATTTCATGGTATAACATTCACCGACAAATAAGACGTAATTCCAAATTTTCCTTGATTCAGTAATTAATCTTCCCATTTGTACTAAAATGTTGTTTTCTTTCTTAGTTTATGACAAACTATTTATTTTTATAAATAAAATTGTTTTCTTTTAACTGTTTGTTATATCTCCATAAGCGTAGCTATGTACGGCGCGGAAACGTGGTCAATGAAGTAGGAGGATACACGTAGATTGGAGGATTTTGAAATGTGGGTGTGGAGAAGAATGGAGAAGGTGAAATGGACCGAAAGGAAAACAAATGAGGAAGTACTAGAAATGGTGGGGGAGGAGAGGGGTTTGTTGAGAGAAATCCTATGGAGGCAGGAAAAATGGATGAAAGGCGTATTGAGCGGTAGTGGAATGTTGAAGAGGGTAATAGAGGGGAGAATGTTGGGCAAGCGAGGTAAGGGTAGGAACAGGATAGGGATGTTGGAACGGGATGAAGGGAGGAAAGAAGTACGCAGAGATGAAGAGGGACCTGATGTAGATTAGGTACCTGGATTGGGTTTTGTTTGGAGGAACAAAAATGTTAATTTGATAGTTGTGTCCATCCAAAAACCTACCTTAACCGGTAGATTACCTAAAAAAAATATATCTCCATAAATCTTTTTTAAGTTCCAAATAGTACTCTCATTCTGTTTAAAAATCACATTGGCGATGGTATTATCAGTCCATTGCAAAAGTAACGCATTAAAAATATTGGATAATTATTGGGGAGGTAATAGTAGGAATTAAAGATTGCTTAAATTGGGATCTTGTGGAAAATACATAGCTGAAAGCCACTCACACAATCCTTCCTGGCAAAATGCTGAATTGGTTACTTTCAGAGAAATAAAATTAATTTACAATTCAATGAGGCAAAAGGCTACCTGATGTATCGTATTGGGTAAACCAGGTGATTGATTAATTTTTACGAAAACAGCTCTTAGCGAAAGTAGCTATCCTGACGGGAATTCCTGCAGTGTCTGCCGAATTTTCTAGACCGCTCAGGTGTAGATGGACGATTATCAAGATCCGAACTTGAGCTCGTGTACCGTGGCATGACCACCCCTTTATGTGTAAGTGGTCACGGCCGTTGACTCGTCGCCTCACATTTCCCACCCTCGACGCAGGCACAGGGAGTGTAAAATAACACCGCTCTTGAGGGCCGGTCAACAAGTATGAGAGGGGAGCTGAAGATTTATGAAGTTTATTAGGAGAGGCGCGGTGTGGGAAGGAGGAAGTGGGAGGTTCTCGTAAATCACATTTTCACGAACATATCGACGAATCTTTGGAAGCATGTAATTTTGATTCATGGAGATAGTCACTTGCATGAGAGGCCTATGAGAAGAATACTTGTAGGGTGTGAATCCCCTTTCATTTCTTGCGACATTCTGATACTTAGAAAAGAAACGAATAGGCGCGTATTCCGTGGCGACTTTAGCCTGTATAGCCTTCCCAGCAATTGCGATGTTTTGGGGATTCCATTTTACCAGGAGTAAAGAAGAACTTATATGGCTAAAGCGAACTATTTTAGAGAAAGTAAACTAAGTTAGAGAATGTATAAAAGTAAACTAAAGTAAACTATTTTAGAGAATGTATAAAAAATAGTGAGACAAGTTCAATTTTAACATTTCATTCTGGTGGCGCTGCAGAGACGGATGCGGCCGAGTTAATTTATCAATAATTTGTTTCCATATCTGTGAATTTTTAAAAACGTCAATTGAAATTGTAATACATGATTTTTTTTCTAGCAGCCGTGGTACTCTAGTTTCCTCAATACCGAATTATATTGAAATATTGGGGTCCTTCGTGTTATGTCGTTAATGGTTACAAATTTATTGAGATGAAATCGAGTGGGGAACGAGTGAGTAGGGAAACCCGACTTTCTCACCACAGTTTTCTCCCGTCAGTTCCATGGAGATGAATTGATTCAAAGGACAACAGGGCATCTTCGTGGCTGCACTATAAGCATGATGGAAGGTCTGAGGATTGGGTTGTAAATAAAACACGTCTGTTCATGAATAGATCCAGTAAGACAGCGCACAAATAGCTTCATTTTATATAATTATATTAATAATCTTTTTTTTTTTTGAGATTTATGGGCATTTATAAATGGGTAAAAAAATGAGAGCATTGTTGAAATTTTCCAGATTTTTATGTAACTGAATAAGCATGCAAATAGAATATTTTATTCTATTTCTTTAAGTCGAGTAGGTACACTCTAATAGGTGTCATTGAGGGTATCATCCAGTTAAAACAGCGGTAAATTTAGGTATTTTTATGCGAGACACATCATTCATGCGTCATCAATGTAGTAATCTAGCCCATTTACGATTGCAATATTGAAACACTCCATTTAATAAACACGCTATATCTTTTATAAAAAGAGATATTATTTATTATTAATGACATGATAATGGGTTGCAGTGCTCTTTTAAGAAGGCATTATGGTTTTGAATGCTAAGGCAAAATGAAAACGAGAATTACCTCTATTGACATGAAAAATGGGAAAGTTTAATGTCTACTACAAAACCACCAGCGAGAAGTTTTGAACGGGTTGAAACGAGAAACATTTACAATGGAAATAATGGGAAGATAATGAGCGAAACGGCAAAAAATGTTCTGAATAATTATTTTGGAGTGAGACCTACGATGTAATTAGCGGAGTGGGTCCATCCATCTTCCTCGAATAAAAAGTAAATGAGCTTAACTTAAATGCTGGTGGTGTACATGCATTTAACAATTACTTGACTTATACGAGGATAACTTCAGTTGGGACAATTCATTTGTTAACCAATGTTCCCTTACGATCATTAGGGGTATTATGAATCCTAGTGTGTAAAAATTTCAACGGTAAATTAAGAATGTAAAACTACCTGCATAACTTTACATATCCATCTAAATATCTTCTGTTCCTCTTCTATTTTTCATTGTTACCATATGAATGAAAAATACGAAAGAAACAATGGTTGTTGTGTGGCCATAGTGCTTGAATACAAGCAAATATCACGCATTAACGTCATTGCTGTTATTTCTACTTCAAACATACTTTTACGCATTGATTGGTTTCCCTATGGAAAACATATCAGTGGAGACGGGATTCCGATGATGTTCATTTACAAACACTGTGTATTCATGAAAGATTCAAAATAATATGAGTTTACCTTAATTGATTTGATAGCACGCCTTTCTATTTTAGTGCAGCATAATTGTAACAAAGAGACTGTGACATTCATTACTATCTGTTGAAGTTGAGAAAGATTGAGCTTTGAACCAAGAGTTATGTTGACCGAGGTGGAAAAAATGACGTAATCTTCTTTTACTGGCATGTTTATGACTTTTCGATCTAGGTAAAGAAACGGAAATTTTGAGAAACACCAATCTTTTAAGTAGCCCACGTTGGGTTATTTCATAATTTAAAGTAAGAAAAAATCAGTTTCTGCAGGAACAATTACTTTAGGGCGGCTTTACTACCAGGAGGTCGGTTTGGTAGGTGATTTATAGAGTTCACCCAGTACTAAGCCATATGGTGTGTTCAATTCACACATTAGGGTAAGGGGGCCACCTCCATTCCCTGTGCCGGCTATGGCTTCCCAGGAAGATACGGTACCCGAAAAATCACATAGCCTGGGTGGAGATGAGTGGCTTGGCCGGGCATTGAACCCGGGCCCTCCGGTCTGTAGTCCAACGCTCTACCCCTGGTCTACCGCGAGCCACACTCAGAAGCATATACAGGTACACACACGGGCATTCGCACATACACGCGTGCGCGCACATTTTTTATATGGGTCGCGGTAGTCCAGGGGTAGAGCGTTGGACTACTGACCCAAGGACTCGGGTTCGATTCTCGGGCAAACCTCTCTGGGCACCTGAGAGGGTGAACTATATCATCACCTACCAAACTGATATATATACGTACACACTCGTATAAATCACATTATATATTATATTAATATAAAATATTATATATTATAACACACACGTACATTATACTTTATAATTTAATATACATTTCAGAGTAACGTAGGTAAAAACGATGCCCTGCAAAACAGCTCAACTCACTTAAACATGAGGGGTTGTTACTGAAGGGAGGAAGAAGGTGGGAGGAATTGGATTTACTTTCCCTTCGAAATAAGGGAGAGTGACGTGAAGAACAGACGAGGCCAAAGAGAATGCATTGGCTGAAAGGGAGGAGTTTTGAGTTTTCGGGGGTGGGGCTTTTGGGTAAAAGAGGAGCGAGCGAGGGAGACCGACCATCTATCTTGCCACAGGCACTCAACTGCCGCAGGGAGAGGTGCAAGGCGAAACCACGTGGATGAAATCGTGATGTTTCCGGTATTTCTTTCGGACAGGCGTTGCTGCGGTTATGCGATAAGTTTACCACTAAAGCAGGGACGGGGCTCTTTTGAATTGCTAATGGCCTGTCTTCAGTGGCGGCTTAGGGCCTCCCAAAAGCAACAATCCAGTTTTTTAACGTGTTTTAATCCCGGAATATTAAATCTGCCAGGAGGTGAGCTCGAATTTTCAGCTTTTCGAAAAAAATGCTACTGATCAAACCACCCCGAAAGGCGTGGAGTGTCGATTTTTTCCCCCTCGAATTTAGGACGTCAGGTTTTTTCGTTTATCGCCAGGGGGTACTTCCGTTTTATTTGCAGCGGTGTTGGGATGAGGATTAAATTACTCGAATGAGCATAAAGTTTCTGTCGCCGTTTTTGGAGACTTAGGATTAAGATCGGAATTTTTATTTAAGAATCCTGATTCCGAGTTAATTTTACGCCCGTGAACTGCTTTAAATGATTTTCTTATTTCAATTGATATTATCTTTTATCTGGATGTGAGGTTCTTGAGATGTGATAAAAATACTTTTGGTCTAGGCATTGGAACTGGTTGACTCTAGGGAGATCATTTCAAACAACGTATGCGGGCACGTTCACAAGTCCATATCGGGGCTCCAAAACCGCTCAAATTTCACCCTACAAAGTGGTGAAATTATGTGTATCGCATCATTTTGATGAGGGCACTGTAATTTACAGGATAATTACGACCAGTACAGGTCTTCAGGCGTCAGAAATTCAAGCAGTGTATAGCTACTAGAATTTAACCCAGAATACTTTTGGTTTTGTTCAACTACCAATAATCACAATGTTCGAGCCACGAGGTTTGCAAAATTTTTAGGCTCCGTTTGCTCGTCGTTTAAGTAGTTTCTTCTCAAAATATAGTTTTGATATTTTGTTTTAGAAACCATTTTATTAGATACGTTGCCAAAAAACTGAGGATTTAGGTCAATTGTTTTATTAATATTGTTTATCATATTAAGGACTTTTTAAAGTAGCTCAGTATGAAGATGAGCGAAGTTATTTTGTTATAAAACCCAAATGCAGTCCCTGTTACAATTTAAGCTTACTTCTACAGATGGAAAATGAATAATGGCACTGGCATTATTATTTAAATTAATCAAATTAATGAGGGTTAATAGAAAGGCCAACCTGGTTTTTTCGTCGCTTGCTTTTCATTAAACAATGGTAACAGTCAAGTGGGATTCCATTATAATTAATAATTTTCAGAAATAAACCTCTCGATCCGTTTGAGTGGATTGTAGTGTTTAGTAGGCTCTCTCTATTATCATTAATATTTAATTAACGATTAAAGTATGGATTGAGTGGACACAATCATTAATGTATTCCTGGGACTCAGTTTCTACGACGCGTTGTGACACCGTGGACTACGGTAAATTCGCATCCCTGCCCTTCCTTTTATTCCTTCCAACATGGTTATTCTTCTTTCTTCTCCTATCCCGCTTGCCTCAAATTACCCCCGCTTTCACCATCTTCGACATTGCATAGTCAATCAAAATGCCTTGAATCCGCTTTTCTTGTTTCTTCTGGATTTCTTCCAATAACCCTGTTAGTACGTCCTCGTTTGTTTTCCTTTCCGTCTCCATTTTACTTAACCTTTATGTGAAATGTACAAATACAGTTTAGTATGAGCAGTGTCTTCCATATCCCCAAATTCGGTGTCCCACGAAGTACTACTTTTCAGAAAATCGTCCTATCGAATTTTGTTCGAAGAAATCTCCCATGATTTGAGCTCGGAACGCTCTGAACGGTAGACGAATGCTCTGGCAACCATCCTAGGCCCAGCCATTATATGATGCCAGAGAGCTCTGTCCTCTGGCCGCCTATGCCGACCCAACCCCTTTACTGGCCTCATTTCACTCGCTCCCTCTACTCTCACAAATGTTCAGTAGACGTTTTTTTGGCGTTCTAGATGTTGATAGTTCCTATCATTTACTCTTCTTGTATTCTCTCGAACACTTTGGAATAATTTCCTGCTTTATTTTCGCTTAAAATGTCACTTTACGCCAATTTGCAACTCACAGTATGAGTCAAGTGGTAAAATCACATTTAACTTTGGTTTTTATAAATATAATCAATTAAATAAGAAATATCATGGTAAGCAGTATCATAGCACCAGTCGCATTGGTAAATAAATTAAAAGGAAGTGAAAAAATAAATAAATCCTAATTGATTGCTCCACTTATTCCTTCTGGGCGATTGCCCCTATACATTCTCAAACAATGGCACCGGTCGCTAATGGGACACCTTTTAAAAAGCGCTGAATTTTAGGAAATATTAAAATTGTATTATGCAAGATCTGTTGTGATTTTTATTCGACAAAAATTATATGATAAAATAAGAAAGTTCATTATATTTCCTTTCTTATGACACTTTTCTGGAGTTCGGTAGACCATTTTTTTTGCTTTAATTTTGCAAAAGAAATAAAGCATCCAATGAATAAATATGAGCTTTACATGCCTTTCTTATGGTATAATGTGAATGATCCAGAGTCGATCGAGAACGATAAGATTAGCTGTTCAAAATTGTATATTATCTGCGGAGTGGTGATATTTAATAATCTGTCAAATTTAATGGTTTTTCGATGCCCTAATCTTGAAAAAGATTTAGTCTTACATAAAACCTTCCCTGAAAACATTTTATTTTAGGGTTTATTTTGTATGTCGGATAGGATATATTCTACAATAATAACAATGATATGATGAAACTATACAAACTGTACATTATGTCACATCATATAAGATACTCTATAGTTTGATGCCTTGGAGGGGTGAAAATCGGCAACTAATGTCAAATTCAATCCCATCACATGTTTACTTGTTCTATTCTACGTATATGTACTTCAACTCAATTTTTAACGGTAATTGAAAATTACTACATAAAGAGGGTAACGTTAAAATTACATGTTTTCCGAATCGCTTGCCAATCCAACTGCTTTTTTTTACGAATTATTGTCGAATAATTCGCTAAATAATTCTGACTTTTAGCATTACGCAGCCAGTTATAATAGCGGTTGAATGTGCGTCATATTTTTATTGAGTAGAGATTGGAAAATAAAACTTAAATTGCAGTTTATTGGAATTTATATTTGAGAGAAAAAATTTATCTTTCATTCAGAGCTAGCAGAATTCGCCTTGAACCTGCGAGGGGGAAAACAATAATTTTATGTCTTAGTATAATCTAGCATTATATCAATTTTTAAGTATTAGCTTGGCTTAAACTATGGCATTTTGAGTAATTATTCAGAAGGAAGAATCGCTTTAATACCTCGAATCCGTCAGGAGAGTATGGTCCATGCATTTCAAGGTATGGATCTGGGGAGCCGCACTGTGGAGAGTGGCATTAGTTTTCTTTCATTTACAGGAAAATCTTTTGAAGAAATTCTCTAAACATTGCTTAATGTATTTTCCTCAGGAAAATATACGCCCTTTCTGTTTATAGGGAAGTGTATTTGCTCGTTTTGGACCAAAATAGATCTCTCAATTCTGTATCTCAGGAATATTTACTTTAGAAGTGCACAACACAAATTATACTCATTCCGTTTCTTCTTGAAAAACGTTTATGGTCAGATAAAAGCACCAATTTCTCCTTCAGGTTGTAGAAAGAATTCCTGTTTATTCTTCGTTAATGCCGAAAATGATTTCGTAGAAGATTTAGAATTATATATTTCATCGAGGAAGGAATGAGAGACTAACGAGAAATGAGAGCTGAAATATAAATATTTTCCTGGAAATTTTGATGGCTAAAATATTTATTGCTGTAAGAACGTTTGAACTCTTTTCCACAGAAATCGACTGGGATGAGATCTACAAGGCTCCGTGCAATTTAATGCTCGATTTCAGTGAAAGAAATTTCAATAAAGAGTCTGAATTAACTTCGCATAGGGAATTAACTTAGGTAGAGGAAAATAAAAGCCCCTGTTGAAATTCGTAGTTTTAAAAAAATGACGAATGCTAAGTGGATAACTCTCCAAAAAACAATCCTTGACACCAAGAGGAAATTAAATTTTTTGAAGAGTGAATTGAGAAGAAAGAATGGTGAGATGTTGTGACTTTTTGTAGCTTATTGTGAAATAAATACAATAATATGGGGCCGCACCGAGAACGAAATTATCAAAGATGTCATGGTAGTAGCTCGAGCAATGATATGAATGTTACTTATGAAAGAAATGATTTTGACCGTAGGTCTAATATGAATTTTAAAACATGCAAATACCGCTTGTACAAACAAAACGTATGAGCTCTCTCAAATTTGAATTTATAATTGTGCCATTTTGAGTCACTTCATGTAATTAATTTTTCAATAAAAAGCATTGTAAAAATGCTTATGGAAGCACTTAGAGAAAACCGAGTTGGTAGGTAATGTAATTCACTCTAAAATAGGTTGGTGTGCTTTCTTGAGAGAGGTTAATCAAGCTCGAGTGAGTGCTTATTTTTTGTAGGTACACGCTTTACGTTAGCTTTCCCTGGTCTCTTTCATATCGGTATAATTTATCTTATATGCATTAAATTCGACCGTAATATAAATTGAGACTCAATGTCTTGTTGGAAATAGATAATTAGGGTTAAATAGGAAGTGCTTAGCTGTAATGTTATCACATTACCCTGTGCGGTCCCAGTGTTCAGTTACTAGTTTAATATTTTTGGAAGTTTTTAAAGAGAGAGTTCTTTGTATGAATACAGAACTGGATCGAAGATGAGAAAATGTAATTCTATTTTTTTTATCTCAGAAATCACATTCTCCTGTCTATTAATGGTTATTACCCGGTCAGTTCCAACGCTATGCACAGCAGAGTATTCCGAAACGGCAATGAAAGTGCCATAGAATCCAAAATGTTCTCTTTGTAACTTTGATTAAACTTGAATCTCTATAGGTGTGACTCGAGAAAGGTCATCAGCATTTGAATAAGGTCCATGTAAGCAAACTTAAGTAATTGAGTTTGCGGTGAAAGGCCAAAAGAAAACACATTAGGTAATTGCAGGCCCAGTCAATGCTCCTTTAATCACTTCCATCTGAAGATTGAATTTAATTATCAAGTGTAATTAAACGAGGTCTCTAACTCGTCATCATTTCGTTACCAGTTAGTTCTATATTATGAATAATAATTACGGTGTTGTAAAAATTGCTTACTTAAACGATGAAGTACGCAGTGGATAAGAGAAAAGGAAATAATATGAACATGAATTAGGTTCATCATTGTTATTTCCACTAAAGCTTTTCTAATTTTAAAAATAGACTCCGTTAGAGATACCGCACTAAAAATACCAGTGGGACTCGTCAAAACCGTGCGTAAAGTGTAAAATAAATGGAAATGTTGCATTTTTTTGGCTTCTCACATTACATTTTTGGTTTGTTCCATTTTCGCAGTCAGTCGATATATCAATAATGAAACTGCCTAACTGTTCAATTTTAGCGATATAATTTGAAATGTCATTTGTTTAAAATATCTATTGGTATTTGCCGAAGGAAGTACCAACAGAAATATTTTTTTTCTCTGCGGTGGGCCATCTAGAGGCCACATGTGAATTTCAATTCCTTCTCCTTTGTTGTTTCCTTTTCCTTCAATATTTTTCATCTCTTCGATTTGTGAGAGAATTATTTATTATTATCCTCCATTATTTATTTTATTAAGAATACAATGTATACGTCCACTGTTCTTTATTATCGTAGAACTAGTTTCAACGCTTAGACGTCATCATCGGGTACTTTTTCGGGACTACCCGATGATGACACTTAAGCGTTGAACGTTACGATAATACACGTTGTACGATAATAAAGAACAGTGGTGGTTTTCATTGTGTTCTCAATAAAATAAATAATGAACATCTACAAAGTTGAGTCCTGAAACAATAGAAATTATTATCCTTATTTAATAACGCAGTGTCTTATTCTTTTAAGCTTTTGCTCCCATCCTAGTGAGAGGCTCTTTCCTCCTCTCCGTTTAAAAATATCTTAAAGAAATTTTTGGACACGTTCATCTTCATAAGGAGTTGAATCATTTGATAAGTCTGAACGACAGCTCGAAACCAGGTCAATGTATAGTTTCCATAACTGGCGTACTTCACATTTTGTGGATAAATATATTTGTTTTTTCAAAGATTTCTTTTCTGAAATAGTTTCATAAGATTATTCTATTGTAGTAATATTTTCTTTTCGTATTAAATTACCTCCGTTTGAAACCAGTTTGCTGCTTACAAATTCAATATCTACTCAATGACAGTGGCTCGACCTTCGATGCTTGAGTATGCCATTGAGCGCGTATTTAAGAGTATTAGCCCCCTAAGAGGATTCCATTAATGTAAGCCAGAGAAGAAATCGTTTTATTCGTCATTTGAATTTTTAGAAATAAAACGCGTTTTCAGTTTAAATATTTTAGTCAAACTGAATATTTGTGGCACCGAAGTATTCACGTTGATCAAATTCTACGGCGCAAAGAAATTACGCTTAATCGTTTCATTCTATAAGTGAAAAACAAATGACGGATTTGTTTCTCAAGATGAATTTCTGCGATTTCAATGGCGTATTTGCATGAATTTCCGAGCAATAACTCTGCCTTTTACTAATAAAAATGACAAAGCCTCGTGTTGTGTGTTGAATCAATTCCTCATTTTTTATCAATTCATTAACGTAATTATGCAGTAATATTTTTTGCTTGCCATTTTTTTATATTTTGATATTATTTATCCAACTCTATGTTATTATGTTAGTTCATCGGTAACTCATAAGTGTAATTAGAGAGGTTTGTTGGGAGAAACCCCCTGGAGGCAGGAAAAATGGATGAAGGGCGTATTGAGCGTTAGTGGGATGTTGAAGGCTGTAATGAAGGGGAGAATGTTAGGCAAACGAGGAAAGGGCAGAAAGAGAATAGGGATGATGGACGGTATGAAGGGAGGAAGGAAGTACACGGAGATGAAGAGGGACCTGATGTAGATTAGGTTGCTGGATTGGGTTTTGTTAGGAGTCACAAAATATTTATTTGGTAGTTGTGCCCATCCAAAACCTGCCTTAACCGATATTTTACTTAATAAATTAACTAGTCATCAGTATTCTTAACAGTTATAAACCAAAGGGATAATGGAAATGTATATGTTTCAATTTCCCCTCATTTCGTACGTTTTGCATGTCTCTATTGAATTACAAGAGTTTTAATCTTGTGAGGAGTGTGCCTTAACTCAAACGTACCTTGTACTAGTTATATTTCTTCCAGTTTTCAAATTAAGGTAAACTTTACTTGAAATTGAGTTAAAATTGATGAACAGGATGTTGAATTAGTTAGCATACGAGTACATCATCATGAAATATGGGCAATGGAGGATTATAATTCGACTTTTCTATCCTGAAAGCCAGTGGTATTTCTCGATTTGCCAATTATACAAACGACATTTTCAACAGGCAATTTCGTAATTACGGCTTTTTATTAGCATAAAAGTAATTTTTTAAACAATTTACAAAATGTAATCTCGAAGTCAGAAATTATTAGATAGCAATACAAATCGATCACTCTACCAGGAATGGAATCCACAAACTTCGGATTTGCTGGCGATTAAGATAACGATCCCATTTTCCGGTCTGGCTCAACACTTTTTCCCAATTAAGGTAAATATTATTTTTTGTAGATATAGGCGTGTATTTGAAACTTTTGGAAGTTCATTTCACAGCAGAGAAAAACATGTAATACGTCTTTGACCGGCGTTAGGAAAAGCAAAACGAGAAAAAGTATAACATCAAGGTAAATTAGTATCTTTTCTATCGTTCTGCCTTTAAACTTGTATAATATAAGAGCAAAAAATCCAACTAACGGAGTTCATAAATTAAACTTAGCTAGTATGTACAAATTTAACTTTTTAAATAAAATTTAAGCTCTAATCTGGGATTAAGTATTATTAAAACATATTGTTTCCTTGAAGCTCCTTTGTGACGTGGCTCCCCCCATTTTGAAATAAGAAAATGGCTGCTTATTTATATTTGAAAAGTGTCCTCGTGTAATTATGATGAAATAATTGGGAAAAAAATAATCGTGCGTTCGTGAATCTGGTATTGATTTTTCTTAATAAAGTATATTGAATGAAATAAATAAAGGAAATACATAGTGTCAGTATGGTTCTTACTGGTGTTATGGTTATTATTATGCTACGTTTATCAACCTTAAAGTATGAAATTGAACATTTTTAAATTTGCTGTCATATCTACGATATTTTCTATTAGAAAAGTTATGATGGAATATCTTTCCAAGATAACTTGTCGTTTTGTGTACAGCATACTTCACAGAATCTCTCTCCGGGTTCTATTCATTTTAAACACAGAAAAAAGGACTTGAAAAAATTTCATTTTAATTCAACAGCACATAGAAGTAACATTTTAAAAGTTACTGGAAGGATTTACTGATGGTACCTACGCTCAAATGTTTAATCACTTTACAACCCCGAATCTTTCCTTTTCTCCTCCTTTCTGCAATTTAGCATTTAATAAGTCATTATTTGAAATCATATTTTTAATATCTTCCTTGGTTTTATTTTCATTGAAATGGAAATATCTTTACCCTCTCGTCTTTTACCTTAATGAATACCTTAAGTAGTCTCTTTAATGAGATAGGTAGCGGAATGTTCTCCAACCAACAAAATTTCATGCTTACCTTCTCTGGTTTCTTGATCTTCCCTTTCCTCATAACGTGAGGCACGAAGAAAAAACCAATGGAGAACTAAATAAATATAAAAAAAAAGAAATTATTAGTGAAAGAGGATCTCTTGCTCTCCTGCTCCCTAACTCTCATTTTCACGGGCATAATGAAACCCGCCGTTGGTTAGCCTGAATGGAAATTTTACGCCCGTCGAGACGTTCAAGATGTTCTCTGCAGATTCCCCTTCCTCATGCCTTCCTCAACCACCTTCCTCCTCTTCCCCATCACCTCCCCATAATCCCTCCCGGGTGATTCTTTTCCCTCTATTTTTTATACAATTTTTCCTTCGGAAGCACGGAGGCGTGGAAGAGATGCGGAATGAGGGACGCGACGAGAGGGAGTTTTCGGTACTCGCAGCGAAATCGCCGATTTCTCTTCCTTAACCTTTCGATTAGGAACATGTCACATTTTCAGCATATTTTCCACTAAAGTGTTCTCCCATTCCTTCGGGCTCCCAACAATTTTTTGTCCCATCTTTTAACATCTCACCTACTTTTATTCTCGTTTTTCAATTCGGTTCCTTTTCATTCGTTCCTTCTCTTCCCATATTGCCCGTAATCTCATTACCCACGTCTTCGTTTTACCTTTCTCTCTATCATCACAGAATATTCCAATCTTTCTCCCATGATACTCCCGACCAATCTCCTCTTTGTACCCTGAAATTTTAGTTCTCCATTCTAACAATTTTCTTCTTATTAGTTCTTACCCAAACATGCTATGAGACTTTCCGTAGAATTCATCAGCGAGTCCAAAATTATAGTTTTGGTAGCTGCACTTTATTGAGGAAAAATGTGTAGTAAGGGTGCCGAATCACCTGTTGCAAGTAATGAGGGCTGACCAGAAATGAACATACGTTTTGACCTAGCGTGGTAGTGGGTAGGACTAGAGTCACCATCTTGTTGTATGAACGTCCCTCTCGTAAACTACTCAGTACGCATCCTTCTGTGGTAGTGTGCGGACTATGGTTTTTTTGCTATGCTCACTGCGAACTGTTAAAACATTCGCTGCAATAGAAAATCCCACGAGTTGTGAAGTGCGATCTGTGAATAGGTCTTTGCTGGCGAAATACCCATGAAGCAATTAAAATGCATAGGTAACTTAGTGAAACGTAAGGAGACAGAACAATGGTTGAAGGCGGAGTGAGGTGGTGGTGGTGCATTCAGTTTCAAAATTGTCGCACCAATATTCACGACGAGGACAGCCCTAACTCAAAAATTCACACCAGTGCCGGTGTTGCTATGCCTTTTATGCTAATCAAATGAGACTACATGTAAGATATAATCGTTTATTTTTTCGAAAAAAAATACTTTTTTCTTGCCACGTAATGCTCTTTTGCTAAAAAAACTTGAGCTCTTTTTCTATCATTCAGCATTCCTCATTTTCCCCCAAAAAAACTCCCCTCTAATCACAGCCCACTCTAGGACAGATTGATAATACTATGATGGTCTCTGTCCTCATTTTCATTCCTCTCTTTCCATGGCTTTCTTCTCCAATATTGAGCCGTCTACTATCCACACTCTTTTCTTCTCTCACGAGCAAGTTTTATTGAACCGACTCAAAGAACGAAATATCCCAATGCTGTCTCATTGTATTGTACGCATTGTACCTTCAGATCTTTCATCTATATTATCATGAGACGAATCACCTCTTATTCTGTCTTATTAAGTCTTAATTTTGGGATTGTGTTAGGCTAATAATAGAAATAAATGGAATCAATTTCCACTCTACGCGAAGTGCTTAAGTAAATATGAAACATTGTTTTCCCCGTGCTACTTCCATGCAAAAATATTATGATTTTTCGAATATTAGTTTTCCGCTAATTTATTTTATCAAGCAAAACAGTAAACACAAGCGAGTATTTTATCTTTCATGCCGTTCATATTTTTCGAAAGTATCTGTTCGGAGTAGTTTCAGAGAAATATTAGGAGCAGATGCGGTTCATTCCGAAGGGTGCGGTCGCCGGTCAACGCTGTGATCGCGCGCTCGAAGCCGCCAGGATGTTTCGTTCTGCTGGTCTTTGTGGTCATCTGCTTGAGGTGCGAGATAATCGCCGCCGTCAAAGTTCCTTGAATCCAATTTTGTTACATGCGTCCCCTCTCACTTTCCCACCACTTTTCTCATTATCGTCAGTTCTAACTTTACTCCCCATCTGTCATTGCCTCCTAACGTTCCGCGCTCAGGAAGTCGAATAAATCCCTTTCCCCACCCACCACCCCCGACGCCACCCGAAGTCTTCCCCGTTTGATCGGGACCCTGATGCAAAGAGTGAGCGGGCGGAGAGGAAATTGAATCGATTGATCGATCTTGGGTTACTTACATCGCTCCATCCGCGAACAGGAATTTCTCTTTTTACCCTCGTCCCTTTTCTTTTCATGGTTCCACGTGCGCTACCGCTACAAAAAAGGGCGTAAGTATCAGTGAGTGAGGACTTTTAGAGACGGAAGAAGTTAAGGGTGCGAGTGGAGAGGTTCACCTTGAAAATAAACTCGAATTGAGTTTGAAAACACCTTCAATGTCTATGCATGCAAGTGACAAGGAGCGAGACGGGTGAGGTCGGGAAGATGGTTGAGCGAATAGTGAAATTTTAGAACGTTATTAAGCGGGTTTATTCACCATTAAATTCACCGGAGATTAGTTATCAATAAATTAAATGGAGATTAGTTTAGTCTCCGCATTAAGAAGTCGATGATATTTAGCTAGTGAAAGTACATCGCAATTTCCTGTATTTGATATGCAAACATTGAAGCTATCCAAGAGCAATGTTACTTATTAACTAAATGTAACTATTGTACTAGTACAACAAAATGCTTCGCATTATGTTGCCATGATTTGTAAATAGGGATTAATTAATTTATGGTTCAACACATACTTGCTGTTTTGCAAATCGCACTAACGTTAATGCTGTTTTAAACTCGTATTTTACAGCCATATTTTTCAGTAAATTTAATTTGCTGCGCCTTGGACTCATGAACGGAAAGGAAAACAAAAAACGAAGTTCTAGGCATGATAGGAGAAGAGAGAAGGCTATTAGGAGAAATTCTAAGGGAGGATAAGTAAGTGGGAGGAAGGGGTGTTGAGAGCCAATGGGACACTGGAATGGGACATTGGAGGGAGGATTTCGGGAAAGCGAGGTTTAGGGAGGAAAAGAATGCACATTATGGTGATATTAAGGGGAGTAGGAAGTATGCAGAGCTGAAGATGGAGTTAATGTAAAACACAGTTGGGTATTGTATTGTAGTATGGGCCTATAGATATTTTGTTTCAAGTTAGTTTAGGTCTAGTCAGGTTAGTCTAGGTACAGTAGTGTGTAGTCTCAATGTCCATCTGAAACCTACCTTAAGATGGTAAACCCCTACTAAAAAAAATGCACTATTTTAAAGGTCAACTTTGGTAAAGATTTCGCCCGTGTTTTGAATTAAATTTTAACACGGTAAGTGGCGCCTTCCATTTATGTTGCTCCGTAGTTTAATTCTTGAAGAGCGTAGCGGTTGGTTTTTGTTCATACGTTTTGACACTTGGGGACGAATATACCCTGGCAAACGTGAAGACATCTCCATTGATGATTTGTGGATCTCTATGACTTCAAATCCGCATTAATAACGAAGTATTTATCCATATCACATTTATATTAAAACCAATGTTTATTAAAATACACATCTGTTCGTCAAGATATATCGTTATGATGTTTATCATTCATTACAACTTACAGCAAATTCTCATTTAATTTCGCGAACATACATTTTCCATTTTCTGTAATTTAGCAAAAAATAGATCTTTAATCTTATTAATTTGGAAATGGTCTTATTCCTTAATATATATACAAATATTATTATTATTATTAGGTAATCTACCGTTTAAGGTAGGTTTTTAGATGGACACAACTATCAAATAAACATTTTGTGACTCCCCACCTATCAAACTAATCTATATCAGGTCCCTCTTCATCTCGGTGTACTTCTTTCCTCCCTTCATCCCGTCCAACATCCCTATCCTGATCCTGTCCTTGCCTCACTTGCCCAACATTCTCCCCTCTATTACCTTCTTCAACATTCCACTACCGCTCAATACGTCTTTCATCCATTTTTCCTGCCTTCATACGATTTCTCTCAACAAACCCCTCTCCTCACCCACCATATCTAGTACTTCCTCGTTTGTTTTCCTTTCGGTCCGTTTCACCTTCTCCATTTTTCTCCACACCCACATTTCAAAAGCCTCCAATCTACGTCTATCCTCCTGCTTCAGTGACCACGT
Source organism: Hetaerina titia (assembly GCA_037158775.1). Classification (NCBI taxonomy): domain Eukaryota; kingdom Metazoa; phylum Arthropoda; class Insecta; order Odonata; family Calopterygidae; genus Hetaerina; species Hetaerina titia. Next base: position 42,963,105 of record CM073771.1, read on the forward strand.
TTCCGCGCCGTACATAGCTACGCTCCATATCAGAGTTTTTACGAGTCTTGTCTTAACATCCCCACTCAACGTCCCCGTCATCAACTCCCTCCTTTAGAAAGCCTCCTTGCCTGGCGCAATTCTTCTCCTTACGTCCCTACCACTTTGACCGTATTGGTCCAAAACACTTCCGAGATATGTAAACTGCTCTACCTGCTCTATTCTTTCCCCGCCTATTTTAATATTTAGCTTAGCCTTTTTCTTTATGGAAAATCGCATAACCTTTGTTTTATTAATATTGATTCTCATCCCATATTTATCGCACTGAACCTCCAATTCGCTCAGCAATGCTTGCAACCCCTTGGCTGACTGAGCAACTAATGCTTGGTCATCAGCAAATCTAACCGATTTTACGAATTCCCCTCCGACTTTCATTCCTACCTCCAGTTGCATGCATGCCTCTTTAATCATTTCCTCCACATTCGCATTAATTTTTCCCAATTCACTCTATCAAACGCTTTTTCGAAATCTACAAAACAGGCAAAAACGTCCTGGTTGTATTCAATATTCCTCTCAATTAGTGATCTCATTACTGCAATGGCATCACGCGTACCTCTTCCCTTCCTAAACCCAAACTGATCATCCCCTAAGTAATCATTTGCCTTACTCTCTATCCTTTTGTTGATGATCCTGAGAATAACTTTAGCTGCGTGGGATATCAAACTTATTGCTCTGTAATCCTCACATGACGTAGCCTTTGCCTTTTTTGGAATAGTAACTAACACCGTTCTCACAAAATCTTCCGGCCAGATTCCTTCTTCATAGATACTACGAATCAGTCCATATAGGGCCTTCTTCCCGCATTTTCGTAAACATTTCAACAGAACTACAGGTATGTTGTCCACCCCCACGGCCTTATTTGCTTTCATCTCCTTTAATGCCCTTTCTGTTTCATCGTCGAGTATGCCTGGACCTAAGCTATCTTCTTCTACGTCATGTTCCTTTTCTATGTCTAACCTTGTCAGCCTAAGTTCTTTACCATACAGTGTTTCTATATATTCCTTCCATCTCTCTTGGATTTTTCCTGGTTCAACTATTATCTTACCCCATTTATCTTTAACTGTTAGCACAGATCTTACCTTCTTACTTCCCGATAATAACTTAACCTTGCTGTATAGAGCACCAATTTCACCCTTCTTCTGTAAACTTTCCATATCCTCGCATTGCGTTTTCCACCATTCTTCCTTTGCTTTATTTGTGGCCCTTCTCAATTTATTGTTTAACTCTTTGTACTTCCTTTTGCCTAACTCTGTGTTTACATTCTTCCATCTTCTTCTCTCATCCATCTTTGCAATCATCTCATCCGTGACCCATGGTTTCCTTATTCTTTTCTCGTTAATGGTTCCTATAGTGTCTTTTGCTGCTTCCGATATCCCTTGCTTGATACATTCCCATTTTTCTTCGATTGTACTCAGTTCTTTACCACCATCCATTATTTTCTCTAAAGCCTGCTGATACTCCTTCCTCGTTAATCTATTTAATGCTTCTACGTTCCATTTCCTAACCCGCCGCCCTTGCCTTGTCTTCTTGAAACGGACGTTGCATTTCATAACAACTAAATTGTGGTCAGAGTCCGCATCCGCTCCTGGGAAACTGTGCGAATTTATCACACTGTTCCTAAACCTGTGCCTAACCATAATATAATCTGATACCTTTCTGAGTCACCTGGCATTTTCCATGTATACCTTCGCCTTTTGTGATGTCTAAACCATGTGTTGGTGATGACTAACCCCTGTCTCCTGCAGAATTCAAATCTCTACGAGTAAAATTCTATCTGTCGCTTGCTCTATGTTGACTACGCTTCTTCCTACCCCTTTATTTAATATTATGGCAACCCCTCGTTGGCTCTCGTCCCCGCCGCTGTATATCACTCTATTAATATCACTCCAGTAATCCCCGCTATCCTTCCATCTCACCTCGCAGAGACCTAAAACATCTATATTGCCTCTTTTCATCTCTCGCTTAATATTTTCTAATTTTCCTTTCCTCAACATTATTCTGACGTTCCATATTCCTATTCTAACTACATTCGTCTTCTTCTGCGTCTTCTGTCCTGCTGCTGTTATTTCTTCCCTGCAAGGGTTTCATGAAATGACGACCGCGGAAGCCTTGCCTCCCCCACTGCCGGGCACGACACACGGCCCCTTGGGCCGAGTTGCCAGGACTCAATTTCTGTTTTGCGTCTATCATTATTTTCTTGGGAATGATAATTGAGGTGGTTTCATATACAAATATATATATATATATATATTACACACACACACACACACACACATATATATATATATATATATATATATATATATATTAGCACAACCTATTTCCCCGGATCCCACAGACTGAAAACCATTCTCAAGGAACTTTATCCTATATTACATGACAATGACGCGACCACATCCTTACTGCCCCAATGCCCCTCTGTCGCTTACAGACGACCAGCCAACCTCAGAAACCTTCTGAGATCCACCAACCCTTTGACACCCCGCCCTGACAAATTTCCACATATTTCCCCTACCTGCAATCGCCCCCGATGTAAAACATGTCTCCTAATCAGATCTGCTCCACTCTCCCCACATCCCCTCATTGTCCCTTCACCCCGTTCCCACGCTAATTGCCTCTCAAAAAATATTATCTATCTCTTGTCGTGCAAACAATGCACCTCATTCTACATGGGCGAATGCATTACCCCATTATCCATCCGAATAAACAATCACCGTTACTCATGTAATTCTGCTTCACTCTCTTCTCTTCCTATCCCTTTACACGCAAGTTCACACAACCTATCATTTGACGAATGCTTTTCCTTAACAGTTCTAGAATCCCTACCCTATTCAGCCACCAACATAGAGGTGAGAACTCGCGAATCCGCATACATCCTATATTTCCGATACTTTAAAATTCCCACCCTTAACCGCCATCTTTAATTTCTTTCCCAACAGTCCCTAAACCTTCCGCCCCCCCTCCCCTCCCCAGGCTCTCTTCCCTCAAAACCTCTCAGTCTGACCTGAAGAAGGCCTCGGAGTAGGCCGAAAGCTTAAATCATCTACAGTGTGAGTGTCCTTTTACGTGTTATCTGTTTTATTCTGTGTTCTATTGTGCCGTCCAAAAGTTATATAGTATATATATATATATATATATATATATATATATATATATATATATATATATATATATATATATATATATATATATTAAATACATGTGTATAACCATACAATATAAGCATATAATAATAAACACAGTAATCAACCCGAAGGTCTGTTTAGTAGGTTATGGTAGAGTTCACCCAGTACTAAGTCTAACGGTGTGTGAAATTACGTTGGATTATTATGGTATATGTTTATTGCGTTAAGGAAATTTTCTTTAAGCTTATGATCTGCTCAATTCCACCTTTTCCAACATTCCCGTGTTCGTCTTTTATGTGTGTTCGTATTCCTTTTCCGAATATTTTTATCCATGTGAATGTATATATAAAAAATATATGTATATAATACATTCACCGCAATGTTTCGAGACGGCGGTTAACCACTGGAATAATTTTGGTAACTTTTTCATGTAAGCTCTGGAAGATTTACGCACACGATAAAAATCTTTCCCCTTTAAATTTTTACGTGTTTCTTACCTTCTTCATTTCATTTTATTCTTTGCATAAGAGTGGCCTTCATTTCTCCCACACTTTCTTCATCCATATTCCTTTTTTTTATAGCGAATAACTCATCACTTTTTGTCAATGAATGGGAACATTTTCAAAAAACCTTTTCTGAGCATTTTTTATATAATTGAAGTTCTACTGAAAAGCTCTAAAGTTGACGTTCATTTTTCATTAATACAGAATCATATACTTGAAAAGGAAAATTGAGAGCTTTTAAAGGTAGTTAAATGATATCGGAAATGTTCAGATTCTGACGTACTTGTTCTAATCATGGAACGAATAGAATTAAGTGGGCAAAAGGCAAGATGATTATTTGCGGTCATTTTGAATGGTCACGAAAGCCAGAAGAACTATACCACTCGTTGAAATATTTATCCATGTTATACAAAATTCATGGTATATGAACTACGGTTAATATACTATAAAACATGTTAAATACCTCCGTATTGACATCCATGCTTCAAAATATTGTGCCATTACCAAAGTGGTGATCCATAGTTTGTATATTAATGTGAAGGGAAAGTAGAGAGGAAAGGGATGAAATGGGTCTTTACTTCGGACAGGGTGGCATATGTTGGTTTGCGGCCACTAAAGATAGATAAAGAGCTTACATAAGCTAATTGAATGTTTAACCTTATTAATTGTTAAAATGAAACCTCTAAAAATATGTGATAATAAAGAATGGGAGGAAGTATCATTGTAATCAAAGCCAAAAGAAGTTCCGCTTATCTTGTTCCTACTCGTACTTGACCATTTGATCCAATCCACTTTGAGGATAGGTAAACTATTCTAGCTGCTCTACTTTTATTCCTCCTATTTCAACGTATAACTTTGCTTACCTCTTTATCCAAACTCTCAAAACCTTTCTTTTGTTTATATTTAGTCTCATGCCATATCTATCGCATATTTACCAATATTCTCAGCAATTCTTACAATCTCTTGTCTAGCTGAAAAACTGAAGTTATCATCCCCAAACCTTACTGATTTTCTGAATTCCCTGCCGACTTTCATTCCTATATCCACATTTTCCATATTCCTCCCTAAAAATTTCCTCCACATACACATATACTATGGAAATCGCGGATGACAATGGACACCCCTGTATCACCCCTCTTAGTACTGCTCACCCTCACTCACGATTCTTATCTAACATCTGAGCATTCTATGATATGTACCGGCTGCGGATAAGTCGCCTATCCCTCCAAACCACTCCTATTTTCTGAAATTCATCCAACAATTTTTCTCAATCCACTTACCAAGCGCCTTTTCGAAATCTATGAAACGGACCTCCGAGGGTAGTTTCAAAGGTTCACACAATCACTCCTAGATGCCAGCGCTATCGTGAGTCTCCTACGTAGTAATGGAGCAAACTTGTAATGCATCAGTGCTCTGGGAAGAGATCTGTAGTGTGGATGACTCTCTGTTGTTCTTGTGTAGTGATTTGTGAAGATGGAAAAAATTGAGATTCGAGCGGTAATTAAATACTGAGAAAAGAAAGTTACGGAGGAAAATGCATTTATGCCAACTAGCAGAACATTCGGGGGGCTCAGCTCCTCCATATATGTATGTTGCCAAGTGGACAAACGAGTTTATGTTTGCTTGAGACAGCTTAGATGATAACCCACGTAGTGGTCAGCCGATATGTGTCAATACCTCAGAATTATTGCAAAAGTTCAGAAATGGTAATGGAGGAGGCTGACATTTCATACTGATTGTACATGAATTCTATGTTCATCTCTACCGTTGGCCTCATTACTTCTATAGCGTCACGCGTGCCTCCCCCCTTCTTGAACCCAAATTGATCATTCTCTAAGTATTCATTTGCTTTCCTCTCCATTCTCTTATTGATGATTCTGAGAGCACCTGTAACTGCTTGCGAAATGAAACTTATTGCTCTCTAGTCCTCACTTCCCCGACTTTTTTTTTAGGTACTGTTCTGAAGAAATGTTCTGGCCAAATTCGTCTTCATAAATTAGTCCATAAAAACTCTTCCTCCCACGTTTTCCTAAACCTTTAAGTAGTTCCGCGAGAGTGTCTACTCCCACGGCCTTATTTGATTTCAATTTCCTTAATGCCCTTACCCTCTCACAATAGATAACTGGATGTAGGATATCCTCAAATACGTCATATTCTCTTCTATGCGTAAATTTGCTAGCCTAATATCCTTATCGTATAAACCACATTCCACCTCTCTTTAATCTTTCCTGGATCAATGAATAATATTCCTGCCTTTTATTTTAATGTTCATAGATTTTCCCTTCTTACTTCCTCATAGTGCTTTCATCTTCTTGTAGAGTGCACTTGGTATTTCATCCGTCCTCTGTAAATTCTCTAGATCCTGAATCTTAATGCTTGGTGCGAATCGTAGACTTAAATACTATTCAACTCTTTGTACTTCCTTCTACCGAATTCTGTGTTCCCATTCTTGAAATAGCTTATCTCGTCCTTCTTCTTGATTATCTCATCTTTAATGCATGACTTCCTCGTCAGTTTCCTGTTTACAGTTCCTATAGTTTTGTTTGTGGCATGTCTGAGGGCATTCCCTTACCAAATAGCCACGTATCAACCTTAATCTGCAGGAATACCATAAGCGTTGTTGTCGTTGGAAGTGAATTCTATTCCATATCACCTAACTAGAAGAACTATTGCGTAGATGACACAAATAGAAAGCTAAGTTTCGGGGAATATCTGAGGGCAGTCTTCTAGCGCCCACATTGGAAAACATAATACAGATAACATAGAAATCACTCTACTATTAATGTGACTCAGAATGGCAGGTTTCTGATCGTTATGGACACGATAGTAGCAAATTACGAGAGTACACATTAGAAATTAGTTATTTCTTAATATTTCTTAAGAATCCTGAAGATTGCATTCAGAATAATAAGGCATTTAAATGTTCTTTAGTCGGAATTATCATAGATAAAGCACAGAAAAAATACCTTAGACGTCGAGCGGACCTGAAAAAGTCATGCAATCCGTCCTATGCAGCATTAAAAGGAAAATATGAATTCCTCGAAGTTTCGTGGTCCATATGATATTTTGTTAGGGTGTTAAGTTTACATTCAATTTTTAGACAGAGAAGGGTAGCAAATATATAGCTAGTTAGTGATAGAATTCTTTTGACAGACATGATAGTAACTCCACCCGATCTAGTGATAATGCTGATGTAAATGCCGAAAGTAAGTCACCGGCAGGAAGTGCACAGTTTTTGTTATCAATTAGAAGAAATAATTGGGAAAATGCCGGGAAGAAAGGATCTTGTGGCAGGTGTAGGCAATGATTAGAAATTATTTCGGAAGGAAAGGATGCAAATTCTGCAGAGGAAACGGTTTGATAATAACCAACACTTTCTTCAAACATCATCACATATTTAGGTAAAATTCCGAGGTGGACAAGTGGACGCCAGTTAGAATATATGATGGTCCAGCATACCAGATTTTGAAATGGCGTCATCAACACACGGCATAAACTTACAAAACACTACATTTATTTTTTTGGGCGGCCTCGGTAGCGGTGGGTTAACGTTTTCGTCTACCAACCCGGAAGTCGTGGGTTCGTTGCATGCGTGGAAGAAAACCCACACAGTGACTGAGTGGTTTTAACTGCCTTAAATATTATGTTTAGGACTTAGATGAAAAAGGGATAATACAGTCTTCATTTCGCCTCAATAAAACCGTAAATAAATGAAAAAAATTCCTTGTACTACTCTTTGCACCATGTCTCTTTTTGCCTTATTAATTTATTGGCTCGGTTTGTTGTTTAAATTGCTCTTTTTCATTTATTCTCCCTAATGCTGCATTTACTTCTGTCATCCATCTAAATATAAATTCTAAAACGAAAGCAACATTAAACGTTTTGCCATCTGCACCGTCATTTGATACTATAGCAAAGAAATAGCAAGTCATACCACATAAAAAATATTTTTCATCGATTTACGCAACGCTCACAAATTGCATGAGTCTGGCATTAAATATTGTAAGACATCCTTAAAAAGATTAGCTATGGCCAGACCTACACTTAAACGTTAGGTGGAGTTTATATGAGAGTTGCTGATCATTAAAAAAATTGACCGCGCCACCATCAACTCGGAGTGAAAATGATGAAGTCTCCTCATACGTATGAGGTGACACGCTGAAGAATCTAGCATTTCTGAAACACGTAGTGGTTGAAATATACGAGCGTAGAACACAGCTTGTGAAATTCTTATATTTAAGTTAGGGGCAGGGCAAAACATTTTCCTATATATAGTACTTCTACATAGGCGCTAGTAACCAGAAAGGTTGTGCCCATCGGATTATTGCTGGTGGCATCAGCCGGGATCTGAATATGGTATACTGCTCCCAGGAGCGGATTGATTTACCCACTGAGCTACCGCTCCGACAATAACTCTGCAGACGTTTAGATCATGCGACAAAAAATGCAATAGTTAATATAGCGTTTATAAATAAAGCCTCATACAACATCAGTTTGGTCAGATATTGATGATGAAATATACATGAGAGATAAGATTCAAGCATTTTCTTATCGTCGCAAAGTTCATGATCACATCATAAAGGGTGATGAATGAACAGATTAAGACGATGATCCCGTTTATTTCTGTTTTCTTGGATGAATTCCTGGTGTCCCCTTTCCGACGGTTAACGGGGTATTGGTTTGATTAAATAGATTAGTTGAAATAATCTCTGTACATGAAGTTCCTCCAACATTTGTAGATTTACATTTTGAAGAAATTTATGAAGAGAAAACGTCGGTATAGCATCATTGATTATTATCCCTTATAAGTTGAGCCGTTGGGGATGGATATACGTGCAACCTAATTGCTCGTAGCATTGACCCAGGAAAAATAATTTAAATTGAAAAAAATCTTATGGAGTTCTCGAAAACTGTTTTACATTATTATTTATTTATTAAGTAATTTCATGGAAAATTGGAGATTTAAAATATTTTCTACGTTTCTACATAATTAGAGTATCAAAATGGTTGTAACATGTAATTTCCCCTAATCCCATTATTTACTTAAGTAAAAATAAACATATTATAGACTGCAGGAGAGAATACCAGCCCTTTTCACAAAAATATCTCATGATATTGCCTCAGAAAATCATGATTATGCTAAGGGTATCTACGGACGTAGAGGAATAACATTTTACTGTGGCTATACTCATCAATGCATACTTGTATTATAAGTCATTGGCCGATTCGAAACCCTTACAACATGCAGCTATCGAAGGCATCCTTTGATTTCACGCTCTGTTTAACATTTTGTTGAGTCCTAGGTTACTTAGGATTAACCAGGGAAAGCGATGTTTATCAGGAATGCATGTACATTCAAGGACGTGGGATTATAATCCATGGCCTTGTGCACATTGGATTCACAGAACTGTATATGAACGACAGGGTTAAACTCAAATAGTACTCTCTCGTTTGGGTTGAAAGAGGAGAAGAAATTTCGAAGATATAAAAAAAAACAATTCAAATAGACGATATGAGTGGCGTATGGCGCGTTAACAATGTTTTTCACCTTGCGTCGAAAATGATTTCTAAGTGTCGCGCTGGGTGATGATGCCCTTTCACATTCTCGGATATTGTTTTGATTTCCGAAAAACCAAAGAAGAGTAGATGAGGAATTTACTTTTATGAATAATTCATGATATTTTTGTCTTTGCGTCTCGCATTCAATACGTTAATATCCATTTTTCACGCTTAGACATTTAATGTTGTCGTCATCTAAGTTGGTCTCCCGATTATTATTAATTGGTAAATATGTTTTACACAAACGTGTAACGACGTAGAATGAATATTGCAAGTTTTAATTTACAACTTCTATTGAGTATGTTTCAGCTTGTTTCAGACCTTATTGCCAACAAAATAGGGTCCTGATTCGCAAAAAAACCATTTTTCTCCGGAAATGCACCATCTCATGTCTCTCGACTAACACGAAATATGTTCAGTCTCGAGAGAAACTCGTCAGGATTAGCTTTAACTTCTGTTTCAATTCCGGGCGTCTTGAAAGGGACATGGCTTTTCGCGCCCAACGTCATCTCACAATGTGGCGCCTTCCGCGTTTCCCTTCCCCGTTTACCTTCCGCTACGTGTCGGTCAAGTGCTGCGCGGCAGCCCCATGGCGGCCCGTGGCGGCACATCCCCATTTCATCATTCCCCGTCGCTCCCCCCTTAACTCCAAGCGTTGACCACCCCGCTCCCTGGGATGTTTATAGGACCTTCCTTTCGAGTGAGATTCACTCCGGAAATCGCCAGGACGCCTTTGAATTATGTCCCACGGTCGTCTGTCTGGGGGAATAAGACGCATGGCCCGGCAAAGCGTGGTGCGGTTGAAGATTCTCGTTGACTCCTTCAGATGAAAAAGAATGTTATGAAAGGGGTTCGGAGTTCATTAAATCGACAACCATGCCATGGATTAAACCCAATACAACTAAGTCAGTATTGAGTTTCTGAGTTTTTTACGTGTTGAGATGTCGTACTCGGTTAGTTAATCAGATAGTTTGGGTGGGTTGCTTGTTCCCCAATTTTTAGTGAACAGATTTCTCAGCGCACACCAATTCAATTCGGTATCCTATTCATCGGATGGGATGGTAAGTGGTGGTCTCATTGGCACCCTTCGTTGAGAGAAGGTGAAATAAAGGTCGGGAGGTGCACCTTTGGTGCATTCTACGAAATGCCACTAATTATTCACGTGTCCCATCTGGAACAGGTGATATCTGGTTTGAGAACCTCCCTAAGTCAACACAATTTCTTGACAAAGGATAATTGCTATTGATTATATTGTTTTTAGAAATTCTTGGTCGTTGCGTACCCTTGGAGAAAGTTTGCCGAAAAATGTTAATTATGGTAAGGTGGGACCCATAATGTAGACGTGACCTCTACTATAGCGATTGGGTCTTCACGGAGCAACTTGCCGTTTCAAAGTAATCCCTTAGCATTTTTGCTGTAAAATTATATCGATATTCTTAACTTATTTTCTCTTGCACCGCGATTGAGAATCATCTCAGTAACTTGTTCCCAGAAAAATTCTTTCATAAACCAATAAATGCAGCAGTTGTTTGAAAAAACAATTTCAAGTGTCCAAGAAGTCCTTTAATTTTTATTTAACTTCAGTATCCAGCAAGGAAAAATTTTTTGATGCATATTGGTTACATTATAAAAATTAAAAGTTAACTGAAGGGAGAAATTCATGTCTAACCTGCATCATCATTTCATTGTGCTTGCCCTTTAGTATAAAAAATAGAAATAATGAAATTATTGGGTTGCTTAGAATGCATCGAATATATTTTTCCTTGGCCTTTAGAAAAGTTTCAAAGTAAAACAGAATAATTTTTAAGGGTAAAGAATCTAGAAGATACGCAGGATGGTTGGAAATGGAATGTTTAAAAAAAATAAGGAATGCCTCGAAGTCATTGCTAACCTTCTGACTTACCACACGCATAAAAGCTTTCTTTAACTCACTATCTTATTCGGTGTATGGCCACTTTAACTGTGATTCAATGACAGAAGTGAACAAAGCTAATTTCTCCGAATAAGTGTGACAACACGAATAAAATCGCTTCAAAGCAGCTTATTTTGATTTGAATTTACTCAATTATTCGTATTTTAACCGCTATTATTTTTGTGTTTCTCATCCTGAGTGAAAGTTTTGGTGTGACTAACAAACCATATTTCTGCCGTATGTATTCTAGTTCTCAGCAAGTCAGCACTTATCAAGTATCTGATATTGTATTAACTCTATGTACATGCTTCAAGAGCTGATACTCTTTAACCAAATTAAAATGATAGTCATTTAATAAATAACTTAATGAGTAACTCATATTCTATCAAACTATCTGGAATAGATAAACCTACATAGTGTAAAGTACGGTTGAAAGTTACTTTTGTTATAATTCTTATTAAGACTTTCTAGAATAAGATATTCTTTAAAAAGTATGAAAATATTATAGAAATATAATAGTGATTAGACGTATCTCAAAGGGGCATGGAATTAGTTTATGATGTATCTATGTGGTCATTTTGGATTACGCGTTGATTTTGCTGGAAGATAAAAACTCAGGATTTTGATAATTATGTAAACATTAATCTTTCTTGGTGAATACTTGGCTTTGAACCTTCGTATTCAGTTGTATAAAAATGGCACGACATTTCAAAATTAAAATAATATGTACCATCAATCATGGTATTTTTCTTGAACATTGAACGATATACCATAACAGGTATTAATAAATGAGAAAAGTGGAATATTAAAATGATTTGATTAAAATTTCCTTCAATATACTGATTTAGGTATATATTATTTTAAACTCAATTTACAATGAATATGACTGCATTGCATCTTTTGCTAAATTATTCATTCAATTACTTCGGCTACATAATATTAAATAAAGTAAAATGGTCGTGGTAATTAATTTGATTATATATATATACACGCAATTTTGCTAATTTATCATACTTTGTTATTATAAAATATCTTTAGCTAGCTACTTATAGTATTGTATTTGCGCAGAGTTCGGTGCTTTTAGAGTACTGTCGGGAGGTAATTGAAACATACCAAGAGGTTAAGAACAGTCATTATAAATGCACCAAAATTAGAGCTTATTTCACATAAAATTGAAATAATAATTACTGAGCGTGTATACCCATTCTTATGGCTTTCCACCCCGAACATTTAGCCCGACTCCAAGAGTGACCAGATTGATTCATTTTGGGGAGTTGACCCATTATATGTGAGTTTAGATCACTATCCTTTCAGCTATTTGTTGAATATGTATATTATTATTTATTTTAGTCCAGTCCAAGAGGGCATTGAGTATGTTTGATAATTTTTTCCATGATATACTTGAATGCAAAGCCAGGAACTGAACAACACTTCCCTACCACGAGGATCCACTCTATAATTTTTTAATAATAATATTCACCCTTTTCTTGAAACGTGTTTGCGTATTCAACTATTTCCAGCTTTACGAGAAGATAGAAAAAGTTATGTGAAATGAAAATTAATTGGTTTTTAGGTAACGAAGCATGAAGAAATCATTTATCTCAATGCATATTTTGAATAGATTGCTTTTAGAAAATGTTGGGGCGTAAAATGAGGTTTCAGAAAGTATCGGTCTGTTCAGCCGCGAGAGCTAAATCAGTCGTTTATCGTGCTACGGTCGATAGGGATTCCTTGGGTTATGTGGGAGTTTCCGCGAGCTTTGAACCCGAAATGAATGGCTACTTTAATGGCATATCGGTTATTGAGCCTTTCCCACAAATCACAACAGGTCCATGTGATAAGAAAGGTCAAAATAAAACTCTTAGTCCGCAGGACAATTTATTCGGTGCCTCTACAGTTATGATTGTATAAAATACTTCATTTACATTGAAAAAGCATAATTATCAACCTGAAGGTTAGCTTTATAGGTGAGTGTAGAGCTCACCAGGTACTAAGTCCAACGGCGTGTGAAATTCACTCAGGCGAGTAGGGAGGGGGGGACAGTTTCTTTCCTTCTGTCATCTATGGTTTCAACTGAATTTACGGTACCCTAAAAATTGGCAATCAACACATATAATTAATAGTTTGGGTTAAGTAGGAGTGCCCAAAAGTATACTCCGGAATCTAACCAAGGCACTCAGGTCATTCTAAGGCTATGCCCACTGGACTACTACGGCCCACTATTTATATAAACTTTAGACTCCAACGAATACATATATTTTTATATTTATATGGTACGTACAACAATATTAGCAATAAAAATTTAAAGTCTCTCTCCAAAATCAGATTGTTATTTTAGATTTATACTCGTTGGTTTCATTATAATTTGGAGATTTGGTCTTATGGTAGTTCAATACAGTATTTATTACGATATGATTTGTTGTAAAACTTATTTTTATTTTGGTCTCAATTGATATTTGTGTATGGGGCAATTCTAAGTGTATAGGTCAAGGTATATTATTAGTTTGAACGGGACATGAAATCTTTAATATTTTTCACAATCCAGGTAGGGCGATAAATTAAATTCTATACTAATAAGGGTAGGACCACTTGTACTGGTGTGCAGATTAGAGGGGAATACATTCCTTAAAGTGGAGTAAATGAAAGATTACCTACTTTCCGGTCCAGAAGAAGGGGCGATTAGGTTTTGGCCCTAGACCTGGTGTGGTTCCAAAATTTATATTCTAAAACCAAAGAGATCGAAATGCCTACGTTATGGACGATTTAGTTATTATATGAACGATATTTTTCATATTCATCTCTGGTAGACAATGCTGAATATACCCAATTCCTATCACCTTCCTGATATACCGTTATCACTCTCTATTTTTTGTATCGTGGGGTCAGTTTTGGAATTGGAATATCACACAGCCAATAATGGTTCGCAATACTCGTAGCTGGCCCGAAACACTTCTCCGATTTCACATCCCCTGGTTTATCGTATGGAAGTACGGTTTGAATTTAACTTTACCTCAGGTTTTGGATGTTTATTTTGGTGTACACTCGGCAATTCACCATTAATCAGATCTAAAATAGGAATTCCAGTGCACGATATCTTCTTCTGAAAAGTAGGAGAGCGCGTTACTCAGACGGTCGGTTTTAGTACTTAAAATTTTTTTTTTCATATCTAAATTTTCCAGGAGAGAACACGAATTGCTAATCTTAAAATTCTCTTTTGTGCTATTTTTTATAATTTTTATCCAATTTCATCTATTTGTGACTTGTAGAAGGACACGGAGAAATGGGAGAGAGTGGTAGTGCCCTAATGTATAATCGTCCCCCATATCACAGAATATAATTCACCAATAATCGAATGGAAATTTTTTTTATGGTAGACTGTTTGGAGAGGGTTAGAAGAAATATCATTGCGGGCCTCTTTCACCAAGAATAAAGTGATAATCTATCTTCTTTTAGAAAAAAATCTATATTTACCCTTCAAACTGCCGCTGCCATAGCGTGAGGAAAGAGGGGATATGGCTCATTGCGTAATTATTGCAAAGCTAGTTCCTAGAATAGAGCAAAGGCATGGAGGATTATCCCATATTTTCGATTGAGAGTACCTTAGCTATATTTGTCCATCTTTTTCTTTTTTTCACACATTTTGCGAAGAACAAATGATTGCGTATCTAAACTTATGTTGTTGTTTTTATATTTGGGTGAGCTAAATAGTTGAAGCAGTGCATGGCTTTCATTATTTCGTTGATGTCATGAATAAACGCGGGTATCTTGTTCCTTTCTACAACACTTCATAGTTAGGCTCCTGTAACAGTTTTTATTTTCTCAAAGTCAGAAGTTTTTCGGCTATGGTGGTTTTACCATGGGCACGAAATATGAACTATTTCAATGGGAATCCTCCAAAAGAGTTGGTTATGGGAAAATCAGACAATATTTAGCAATGACTAATCGTATCGCAATGTCTAAGTTCCTTTATTCTACGTAACGTGACATTGAAACAACTTTATCATCCAGTAATTGTATGAGACACATGATTCACATGGTAACTTTATCATGAAATAGTACACAAAATTTAAAAAAAACACTGCGATCCTTTTAGCTGTAGACCTGCTTGTAATGCTTGGGAAGTACGAGAGGAAAAAAGATGGTGTCTTCATTTGTCAAATCTTTTAGGAGAGTAGACGCCGTGTCGGCAGTGACAAAAGGTCCATCCGGGAGGAAATGTGCTGCAACTTTAATGCATTTCACGCGAGACGCCAACGGCGAAAATATCCCGTAACCTCATTGAATTGCGACCGAATGGGCCTCTGTGGCGCACCACGTCGTGGGAATGTTGCCGACTGCCTAGCACACAAGCTAGACAACCCTCTAATTTGATCATTGCCCAAGAAATGGCATTAATTGCAATTCTTCCTCAGGTTGAAGGGAATGCTACATATTCCATCAACGTCTCACGGAAGCATTCATTATAACTTATCATTGACATAACACTTGTCAAGGAAAGTAATAATGAATTTAGTCGGAAGAAAGCGTGCGTACCTGCAGGTAAATACGTGTATATGCGAACATGGAGGAGGTTGGCAGATGAGAAGGAAATGCGTAGGGGAGAAAGGAAAGTGGAGAGGAAGGAGATGCGGGATGGTGGTGGGACTGAGTGCATGAAATGAGATGAAGTGGTTCGCAGTGAAGGGGTTGGGCGAGGGTGGATGAGGGGGTTGGCGGGAGTGAAGCTCAGGGAGAGCGGCAAGGGATTAGTGGGATGATGTAGTGGTCGGCAGGACGGGTGGAGAGGGATTAAGACGGAGAGCACCTCACCTCTCGTTTAATGACCCTCCATTCTAAAACTTTAAACTTCTTCCTCTCCCCTGCGTCACACAGTTCCTTCTAACCCGGTCGCCCCTCTTCTCTCCTCCGGGCTTCTTTTCATTCTTCTCCGACTCGTTCATTTCTTTTTATTTTCCGAACCACGCCTCCTCCACTTTCCCTCGAGCAAAATGTTACAAAAAATCGAATGGAGGGGGGAGCGGTAGCTTTTAATGCACTTTTTTTCGTTCATTCTCATCCTACCATCCCTCTCTCTCGTTCTCTATGCCGCCGGCCTCTCCTCTTTACGTATAATTATGTGCGTGTATTGTATGGATTAAGTCGTTTTGATATGATTAAGTGTCAGTACGTGAAGATTTAAAAGGATGGGAACGTGGGGATGCAATGTTAAGGAGGAAACGAGAGAACGGGCGATAGAGATGGATTGCAAAGGGTGCGTGAGGGTTTAAAGAAAAGATACTTTTTAAGTACATTTGATTTTCGACTGCTTCCGCTAGGTTGATTAATTCAGCGATTTTTTCTGCCTGGGTGCTTGTAGGTTAGGTTCAACATCGTTCCCTTGCATTAATAATGAAAATATCGAAATGTAGGAATATAATTTCCATTTTCCTTTTCCATATTTCATTTCGAACTTTACTAATTAAAGAAAATGAAGTAAAATGTTCATTAAGACCCTATAGAAGCAATATAACACGTTGCATTTCATCAGTCAAATGGTATTTAGATCGATATTAAGAAATGAAATGATTTTTGGGAGTTTTATTACGTTTCCACTAATTCTGCTGCGAGTTTTAATGTGGCATAAACCTTGAAAATTACGATATTAGGTTAATGCATAGCGAAACGAAACCACTCCCACGATCCTCCCGACAGTCTTGAATAAATATGCGTTCCTTATTCATGTAACAACCAGTACGCTCTTTAATCAGTGAGGTCTTGAAAAATGTTTTGATTAAATGCCTACCCGCCTCTATCAGGTGACTTCCGATTGAATACGTTGATTTGGTCAAAAACTAGTGAACTGATGCAAAAACTGGTTTCAACTGATAGGCTGAAATGTAACGGAGGAAATTTTCGATAGCTGACTTGCCTTGCAGTAGTCAAGAACTGTTTTCTTTCATCCATAAAATTTGAACATTGGAATTTTTGCATGCATTTTATGCATCTGAGTTCACACTGAATACTTCGATGTGTGTTTTTAGTTATTTTTTGCAAGCAGAGGATATTGGAGGCTAAATTTATGGGCCTCCACACCGTATTACTGGCGCCCAATAATCGAATTGATCTTACTTAAACCGTTTTTCTGAATCTGCTGAAATCTTGTTGAGATCCTGAAAATAGAGGTTACCGGTGTTTCTCGTAGTCAAATCACATGAGTTTACACTTTTTTGAACCTAAAAAATCTGCAAGCGATATCCTTCTGCAACTTTGCACCCCCTACTGAGTTATAGCCATAAACTGATTACAGTACACCGATATTCGAAGAGTAAAAATGCGGCACTTTTCCCAGAAATAGCTAATGCGATGATGGTTCTGAAAAATTGATTCATCACGTGCGTCAGTACATTTCAAACGTAAATCGGATGCACTGAAAAAATACCTCTCCACATTTTGACATCGTTGAACAATCCAAACATTCTCTCATGAAATACCATAATTAGCGTTCAGGGGAATAGGTATTTAAATACGTCGGATTGTTACGTTTCTGCTTCGGTTTTTTGAGTCAATTTTATTTTCAACGGAACTCCATCCTTTGATTACAGATTTTATTTTCACTCACTGAGTTTCATATCTGGTGAAAATTATAGTTTGTATTAGTAGTAGTACTAATTGATTATATTTGTACTAATAGTATTTATCAGATCATTAATATCAATGCTTTATTGACCATATTGCCACTTACATCACCCCTCAATGGTAACGCTTAAGTGCGTTCCTTCCATTTGGGTAAACTTATGGGTGCATGGCGCTAGAGCGCCTTTCTTGTTTCTTACGGGTCCAAACTTAAAAGGCTGTGGCATAGTGGGAGGCTCACGAATGAGTTTTCTTTAAGTAACTCGCTAGAGTTGGTCGAGTTCCTGAATCACCCCCCGCTAGAATATAGCAGAGGTGCACATATTCTTTCAGCTGTGAATACCAAGGTGGCAGCATTTTTCGGCTGCGGGGATTCCGAAAAAGGCTGTTATCCAGGGACGCCAGATTTCTCTCCTCATATGCAATTTCCCGTGTAAGTTCATCTATTTAGAAAGTGTTTTAGAAGAGGTTAATTAAAAGAAGAGTCAGATCAGAGATAGATACTTTTAAAAAGAGGAGGAAGTTGATGATCGGAACCTTAAATAAAGATGTTAAGAAAAGATTGGTGGAAACTTTTACGAGATTTCTCATGTATGGAAAGATCGCAAAGTTAGGATATGAGGCAAGAGAAAAGAGTTTATTGGTGAGTTTTGACATGCATTTATGGAGAAGAATGAAAAACAATATAATCCAGGGAAGGGAAAACCAACGAAGAATAATTAAGCATAGTAATAGAAGAGAAGTTTTTTAGGAGCCATTCAATGTGTAGTCAGAGTATATACAGAGGCAGAAAAACCTGAACATTTTGAAAGAGGGGGAATGATGAGTTATCAGTGTAGGGGCAGGAAAAGAATAAGAATTTTGGGTGGAATAAAAGGAGGTAGGAAATATGTGGTATCGAGGAATAATGTATTGTTATGAAGGGCGTTATTTTGTTTAGTGTCGTGATTGGCGAAGCTTGGAAGGAAACCAGTGCAACGTCCTGGAATCCATCAAAAATGTACCTTGACCGTTGGATTACTGTTAATTACGTATATTGCCTTACTGGCTATAAATACCTATCTTTGATGGTATATGGCATATACCATCAAAGCTGCCCCGGCTGACGCGCAGAAGATAATACTAAGCTAAACAGTATCTGATTGCAGATGCAAAAGCCAAGCAGGTGAAATGGATCGTTCATGATTTACAGCCATTCTGCATATATTCTTCGGAGGAAATACAATGAGAGAAGAAGTGCGAAAAGAGAAAGAGATGGAGGGAGGCCGACATGAGGAGAGTGAGAGAAGAAGGGGTCAGGAAAAGAGGAGAGGGGGTAAGGGCGTCCATTTGAAAGCGAGTGGATATCTCGAGGAAGGAAGAAATTTGGGAGGAGGAGAAGTGGGAATGTTCTGTGTTACGCCTCGGGGAATGCGTTTCGTTTTTTTTTCTTCCACTCTATGTTAACCCGGGGACCAGTGGGTCGAGATGGCGAGAGGGTGCCCCAGCGAAGCCTTCTCTTCTTTTTTTCTCATGAAATAAAAAAAAGACTTTCCGGAGACGAATCTCAAAGGCGGCGGAAGGAAAAGGAAGGCATTGGGTTGGAAGGAAAGGGAGATGAAGAAAGAAGGCGTCAAATTTCACTGTTTCCCATTCGTGCGTGCTCACCGACGACCCAGAAGAGTGTGTGGCGGAGGAACCGGAGGAAGGAAGAGTTGTAGGCTAGGTTATCTTTGGCTCTTTCGCCCGAATTCCCTCGCGGACTATGTAGTGAGAATTTGTGGGATTCAGGTGGCTGAGGCCCATGTATAGAAAAAAAGCATTTAATTTTTTTTAGCGTCTAATCATCTAGGGGCGTTTACTTTGGGGCTTTCCGCATTTTCTTTTCCCTTGTGTGGGAAGCCATTTGGACCCTTATAAATGCTCTGCCATCCGGCCCAGCTCCCTCTCCATCCCCGAGGGAAATGGTGCGAAATGCACGGAACCGAGAGCTCTCGATGGTAATTGTGATAAGATAGCAGTATTTTGCCCTTCGGACGGTTCTCTATTTGCGTCCCGCAAGACAAATCAAAGAGGGTTTTCTTTACGCTTGTAGCTCTGGCTTTTAAAGGAGATATTCACTAGTCTCATTTCTACCACTTGAGACTTGAAGAGGACATCGGGTTAATAAGAGAAAGGTATACTCATACACCTAGGATAAATTAATGGAAAACAATGCGGAGATAGTGGCAATCCACAATCTTGCATGTGACTGAGTCCCTTAGATTCCGCAGAGATCAAAGAGGTACTCTTCAAGGAGGAGTTTGTATACTACTCAAACTCAGTCGCGATTTTACATGAAGTGCTTAAATTAAAACTCAGCAAACTTAGTATTGTGATAAAATGGTCTACTTGAAACAGTATTAATTCATGCAACATGAATTTTTTTCTAAACTGCGAAAAAGTAGCTAATTATTAATAATAATTTTATTCAACGGATGAATTCCAATTTTGGAATTATTTTCTAAGCATCGAAAAACTAATTTTTTAAAAAATTGGTTGCCTATGTAAAGAATGCTTAGAAGAGAAACTATAGAATTTTTAGATGCTTTATTTTACATTTCCTGCATACATATTTGATGGAACAATACGAATTATTCTTAAAACATTGGGTTTATGTCACGCGAGTTAACTTTGGTCTGTAATGCATTTTTCAGTTGTTTTGAGACATATTGCTTATCTTAATTGTTTAATACTGGCTAAAAACCTGGTCCTATTTCATGACTCCTGAATGCGTCATACTTGCAATGCAATAATACTTGCAATGCAATAATACTTGCAATGCAATAATTATAATGCAAGCAAAAATATTATTTGAAGTTTGAACTGCCTTCTTTAACTACTCGTAATGTACTCTTAACTACTACTCAAAATAGCATCTATCAGAATTCCCTCACTCCATCTTCTCTTCAACCATAATTAATCCTCCTTCACCATTGGTTTCGCAACACAAATTTATATTACCGTTAGTTAAGGCGAGTAGGTTCAAACGCTGACAATGAAAAGATATTCGTAGGTTATGAGTTTTATTAATCCATGAGCTCACGTATTTATTATACAGTCAAACGGAAACCTTGGGGAGGTACATATCGGATGATACAAGAGTAAGAACAGTAAACCGAGCTGTCCTCTACCTTTAGTCCTGCGGATCTTTCTTGAAGAGCTTAGAACGTACGAACAAGTATGGCGTTTGTCGATTTCCTGCGGCAACTACACTGGCTTGATGATTTTGACTAATCTACTTATGTTTTGTTAATATTGATAGTAGGAAACTACCCAAAGATGACCAAGAAATTATGACACAATACTTCAAGTAGTAACCTGTTTAGCATGGATTTATTCTTACAGTAGGTACTTATTACGAAAATTTGATACAGTTACGTGTAGAAATAATGAACTATGACTCTATACTTTATTGTCTATAATTTTCTCATTTAGCGCAATTTGCCGCTGCTGTTCGATTGAAAGACGCATTTTTATGTTTTATGACTAGTAAGTTTATATAATCAAAAATAAAAATACTTCGATAAGTCATTGCCAAAAACCATTTAAAATACGGTAAAGTCTATGTCCAAAAATATTTGGTGGTTTTGACTCAATTGAATTATATTACGCATAATTTTTCTTTCCATTCTGCAAGATCAATTGCTGAGAATTATTTTCCTACATAAACTCATAACCGTATTTCATAATTTGAGCTTTTAAAATAGTTATCATCATATTATTTTAATATCAGTGGTAAAACATTTTATACTATTGGTCAAGACGATATAGTTGGATTTCAGTGATTGTAGTCTAAATCTTTTCATATTGACTCGTTCCATTTCATTCATGCACAGTGGAATTGCTTTCTAGTGATTATTTTTTCCTTGGTTATTAATACACTGGCTGAATCGTTATCTCTTACGCCCTTGATTTAACGAAAACACTAAACTTAATACTATTTAATAAAGCACGCGACAATCAATTTAGGAGAAAATTCTTAGAATATTTTTTCAAGGCATGGTCGTGATGGGTATTTATTCTTCAGCTGTATCAGCAAGGCATTTTTTGAAAATCAGCATAGTGCCACCTACTAATATTTCGCTTCTAAAGATACCAAAAATTCTTGTGTGCTTGGAATTGCTTTCTGTTCAGGTTTTCATTACTGATATGGAGTCATGCATTCTCCTACCATCTCTTTGTTAAAGCTCGCTTTTTATGGAGTAGTCATTTGACCTATTTTCCAAACTTTCGTTGATGATCAAGCAAACTGCCCTGCCCGCAGGCGATATTAAACTTGCAGTTCTATAGTTCTCTTATTCTGCCGTTTTTCTGTTTTTGGGGATAGGGATTAAAATTAGCGTTACAAAGTCTAGTTAAACTCATGATGCTACAACACAGACCAAAAAGAGAAACTTACCTCCCACTTTATCCTAAACTTTTGAACAAAACTGAGAATTTCTCATATATTAATTAACCACCGAGCTCAACTTCATCTGTTGCAAACAGCACGTGATTGAAATGCAATAATTCGTTTTATTTAATATTCTAACTAACACATTAGAAGATGTCTAAAAATGGGTATAGATAAAATACCTTTGATTTAGAAAAAAAATACGGAAAAGGTTCAATCTTAATAATAACTTCATTATTCAGACATTTAGAAACGTTCCTAATTTATCTATCTGCAAGTACATTTTTTCCTTATTTACCTTCAAATTGATTTTAGAATATATAAGGGTAGTCAGAAAGTTTTCCGACATAACAAATAAACGGGACATTTTTTATTTTATCTTCTTGAGATCTGAAACTTTTCAGACAACCATCGTACATAATTGCAAACCTATCTTTAAACTTTCTGAAATTTTAAATAAATGCACTTACTAAGCACTAAATATTAATATCACCCCAAAAAGATGAATTAATTTGCAATTATGTCCTGCCATTTTTTTATTCAAATAAAGTATTCTTCTTAATTATTTTGTATAACTAAAATATTTTTTTATTTCTCTTCCATATTCTTAAGTAATTTTGGCATGAGCCACACGCGAAATACCTTGTAGTCAGGCATCACTTTTTCTATGACTCTCACAACGGCTTACACGTTAATACCAGTATATAGTCCTTATATTCATATTTAAGGTGTAGTTTTGACGAGAGCAGAATTTAAGAATATTTACGTAGCAACTGCACACTTGTACTCGTAAAAGAATATGGACATGTTATATTTTAATGAAGCTGTAAAAATTGCAGTACATAGACGAAACAGTCATTGGTATAATCTTGTAACTTACTCTCTCTTTCTTAAAATAAGCGAATTTCTCATTTTTTTCAGTAATATTAAGGATAAATCAATAGAAGCGTGTATTTTTTTTGGTAATCTACCGGTTGAGGTAGGTTTTTTGATGGACACAACTAGCAAATAAACATTTTGTAACTCCTCCATTTTATAACTTTCCCTTTCGGTCCATTTCACGTTCTCCATTTTTCTTCACACCCACATTTCAAAAGCCTCCAATCTACGTCTATCCTCCTGCTTCAGTGACCACGTTTCCGCGCCGAACATAGCTACGCTCCATATCACAGTTTTTACGAGTCTTGTCTTGACATCCCTACTCAACGTCCCCGTCATCAACTCCCTCCTCCTTGAGAAATCCTCCTTGCCTAGCGCAATTCTTCTCCTTACGTCATCACTACTTTGACCGAGTCGGTCCAAAACACTGCCGAGATATGTAAACTGTTCTACCTGCTCTATTTTTTCCCCGCCTATTTTAATATTTAGCTTAGCCTTTTTCTTACTGGAAAATCGCATAAACTTTGTTTTATTAATATTGATTCTCATCCCATATTTATCGCACTGAACCTCCAATTCACTCAACAATGCTTGCAACCCCTGAGCTGACTGAGCAACTAATGCTTGGTCATCAGCAAACCTAACCGATTTTACGCATTCCCTCCGACTTTCATTAATTTTTAACAATTTATCAAACGCTTTTTCGAAATCTACGAAACAGGCAAATACGTCTTGATTGTATTCTATATTCCTCTCGATTAGTGATCTCATTACTGCAATGGCATCACGCGTACCTCTTCCTTTCCTAAACCCAAACTGATCATCCCCTAAGTAATCATTTGCCTTACTCTCTATCCTTTTGTTGATGATCCTGAGGATTACTTAGCTGCGTGAGATATCAAACTTATTGTTCTGTAATCCTCACATAATGGAGCCTTTGCCTTTTTTGGAATAGGAACTAACACCGATCTCACAAAATCTTCCGGCCAGATTCCTTCCTCATAGATACTACGAATTAGTCCATATAGGGCCTTATTCCCACATTCTCCTAAACATTTCAACAGTTCTACAGGAATGTTGTCCACCCCCACGGCCTTATTTGCTTTCATCTCCTTTAATTCCCTTTCTATTTCATCGTCGAGTATGCCTGGACCTAAGCTATCTTCTTCTACGTCATGTTCCTTTTCTATGTCTAACTTTGTCGGCCTAAGTTCTTTGCCATACAGTGTTTCTATATATTCCTTCCATCTCTCTTGGATTTTTCCTGGTTCAACTATTATCTTACCCCACTTATCTTTGACTGTTAGCACAGATCTTGCCTTCTTACTTCCCGATAATAACTTAACCTTGCTGTATAGAGCACCAATACACCCTTCTCCTGTAAACTTTCCATATCCTCGCATTGCGTTTTCCACCATTCTTCTTTTACTTTATTTGTGGCTCTTCTCAATTTATTGTTTAACTCTTTGTACTTCATTTTGCCTAACTTTGTGCTTATATTCTTCCATCTTTGCAATCATCTCATCCGAGACCCATGGTTTCCTTATCCTTTTCTCGGTTCTTACAGTGTCTTTTGCTGCTTCCGATATCCCTTGCTTGATACATTCCCATTTTTCTTCGATAGTACTCAGGTCTTTACCGTCATCCATCATTTTCTCTACTTTCTCGTTAATCCATTTAATGCTTCTGCATTCCATTTCCTAATCTCCCGCCCTTGCCTTTTTTTCTTGAAACGGACGTTACATTTCTAAGCAACTAAATTGTGGTCAGAGTCCGCATCCGCTCCTTGGAAACTGCGAATTTATCACACTGTTCCTAAACCTGTGCCTAACCATAATATAATCTAACTGATACCTTTCTGAGTCACCTGGCATTTTCCATGTATACCTACGCCTTTTGTGGTGTCTAAACCATGTGTTAGTGATGACTAACCCCTGTCTCCTGCAGAATTTAATTGCTTTCTCCCCGCGTTCATTCCTCGTGCCTAAACCATATCCCCCCACCTCACCACCATCTCTTCCTTCGCCTACCGTCGCATTCCAATCCCCCATCACTATTAAATGTTTCCCTGCAGGAACACTCGCGATGATATCCTCTAACTCATCGTACATCCTATAGAGTTCTTTCTCCTTGTGGTTGCTCGGTGGCATGTATACCTGAACAATACCAAGTTCGTCGGCTCTGCTTTAATCTCTACGAGTAAAATTCTATCAGTTGCTTGCTCTATGTTGACTACGCTTCTTCCTACCCCTTAATTTAATATTACGGCAACCCCTCGTTGGCTATCGTCCCCGCCGCTGTATATCACTCTATAATTGTCACTCCAGTAATCCCCGCTATCCTTCCATCTCACCTCGCAGAGACCTAAAACATCTATATTACCTCTTTCCATCTCTCGCTTAATATTTTCTAATTTTCCTGTCCTCAACATTGTTCTGACGTTCCATGTTCCTATTCTAACTACATACATTTTTCTGCGTCTTCTGTCCTGCTGCTGTTATTTCTTCCCTGCAAGGGTTTCGTGGGATGACGACCGCGGAAGCCTTGCCTCCCCCGCTGCTGGGCACGTCACACGGCCGCTTGGGTCGAGTCCCATAGTTGCCAGGACTCATATTCTCTATAGTGGTCATCATTATATTCTTGGGAATGAAAATTTAGGTGGTTTCCCGGTGCCTTCCTCAATAGTGTTTTTAACATGACACCATCACTTAATGGCCGCCCCACTGGGGTCCGACGCCTTTGGAGCCGCCTCACTGAGGAACAGACAATGCGTGGACTACCTTTCGTCTGGCTCCTAACCTTCGACCTATCTGGCATGGGTGACCCTACCCGGAGTAAATATCATTACATATACCTGCACATCTCTAGGGGTCATCGGAACGCATAAGCCCTTCCACCACAAGGTTGTAGACCATTGGGAGGGAGAAGCGTGTATTAGAAAATATATTTCAATGGCTCTAATACCCATACCAAAGAAAATAAATTACAACTTTAATTTTTATGTGCGTTGAATAGGATGGTCATCTATGCATGCACCATAATGCCGATAAATCGACATGGTAGTGGTAGCCTGAAAACACTGCATGCAGATTCTGACTCATTATTTCGATGGTATGGATTGAATTTGCCATTCACGTTTATCGTAAATTTTCATAAAACTATTTTAAAATAATTTCACTTCGACAAATGTAAATTATTGTGCGCAGTAATTCAAATTAGTACGTACTAGATATACCGTATATATATAGAAAAGAAGTACTGTACTTCTTGAGAAAATACCCTCGTAATTACCTTATATTCCAAAACAAGTTTTATAATATATCACCAAAACTCACTCATCTCTTGAAATTTTAAGTGTGGGTCTCTGTCACAGAACATCACGTAATCGTTACCATTATGTAAAGTCGTAAATATAATTGTTTGTATTTTCCACTCCTACGCTAAAAATAATTCAACGATTTAGGTACAGATTTCAATGGTCAAACAAGCGCACTGTCTTCAACACATGGTCATATTACCTTTTTTTAATTCATGGACTTGTTTAGAACAAAGAATGAATTGTTTTCAATTGGCGTTTGTTGGAAAAGAAGAAAATCTTCTACGCTGAGCAATTATCATTTATTCATGAAATATACGATTAATTATCCACAAGCAGGCAAAGGCAGTTTATGATGAGAATATGAAGTAGAGAGAAATATTTAGAAATCACAATAAGGGAGGAACTGGAGTTAATGGGACTGGGGAACTTTCATTTACTGAAGGAATAAAGGAAGGATGCGCACATGGAAAGGACTAGAGAAAGAGGCAATTTATAAAATAAATTAATAGAAGTAGTTGATTAATATGTCAGTACAATGAGTAAATGAAAAGATTGTCGGGTAACAGGATGAACTACAGATGCTGAAGGCCAATCAACAATAAGATAACCTGCAAAGTTTATGATAATTTTTATTGAATTCCGGTGTGATCGTACAAATAGATATTTTATTATCAATTTAAAATTTCTTTTACGATTCCAAATAATTAATATCGTCTACATAGTTGGTACTTTTTAGAATGACATTAATAGCAGCAAATATATAGTAAATTTGAATAATAAAAAACCTTTTTTAAAACCTTGATATATCCTATAGGAACAAAGAGATATACAAAACCACACATTATAGGTGCAATATTATTACATCTGGTTGGATATTATGTTAGAATTATTGGGAAAAATATTTTTCTAGACATATCCTTAATATTATTATATTAATCATTATACATATGTATATAATTTAATGTATTCAAATGTGTATGGGTGGAAGAGTATATATACACACATGCATGTATATATATATATATATATATATATATATATATATATATATATATATATATATATATATATATATATATATATATATACACACACACTTACATATGTTCCCATCTACTCCAATATTTTGCAATACATTAATTATATCGGTTGACTTTACTCAATCGAACTACTTATCGAAACCACTTCACAAGGCAGTGAAACCCTGGCTGTGCATCCTGAAGTTCCCCTCCATTAGTGACTTCATTACTGCGATTGTATCACGTGTGCCTCTCTTCATTCTAAATCCAAATTGAACCCCCCCGAAGTAACAAATAATCCTCCCCTATGAATCGTACATCCGCTTATTGTTGATCCTAAATACCATTTTATAAATGTGCGAAGTCAAACTTATTCTTCAATAGTCCTCGCGTGCGGCTGGCTTTCCTTTTTTTCGGATGGGAACCAACACTGATCCAATGAATTCTACCGACCAAATTCCTTTTGTTATGTTTATTTAAATATTATTTTTTTTATTAACATCATATATAACATAAACATGTATACGGACACACATATACCTACATAAAATACTTGTAGCATATGCTTCGGGAGAGATCTTTATTTTGCTGTGTTGCCTGAGCGAAAATGACTTCCTGAGCCAAATGCTAAAGCTTTATTGGATCCTTTTTTGATGCAGTTTATTTTTGGAGATCGTTTGACGTACGCCACGCAGTTCTTTCAAATGGAGATGCAGGAGATGGAGTTGATTCCGTATGTTCGCAAAATATTTTCTAAAATGAATCTCTACTGAGTTCACACCATTTTTCTAAAAAAACTAATTCTTCTACCGTCAAAATGTTCGTTTTATTTCTCAGAATGGCCACAGTTTCATCGTTTCATTCGTTTCTGGAATTCTTCAATGTTTAGGTCATCGTCGACTGTTGAACCGGGGAATCGAATGGTAACATTGCCCTTACGTGTAATTTAAGCTGCATTGAATGAGACATTACCTGTAATGTGTGATTTTCCAGGCATTTTGATTTCGAACGGGGCTCTAAACTTCAGTTTATTATTCCGCACTCGTGAAGGGTGCGGATGTTCCCTCAACTGTCGGTTGGGGATAGATAACGCTTCTCATCTACCCCACAAATTTTTACGGTGAACTCATTTCGATGGTAACGCTCTCGCCTTTTTAACTGCCCCAGTAATTTGCTTGGTTTATGTCAGTATTCTTTGCTCGTCAGATGAATTTTTTCTCGGCCAGTTTGTAATTCGATTTGAACGCTGGAAGATGAAGTCACAAGTGTCGCTGGCATAATTACAGGGGTTTGATACTAATGCTTCTGCCGAAACAGCATTATCTTTAGCAGTAATGTCTCAATGATAGGTTTAATGTTCTCCCTTCTGCTATCTCTTCCTTTTCTACCCTCATGGTACGTGTCATTTAGAGCATATACGACTTCGCCATCGCTTTAAACCTGTTCCTATCT